>PVIR01008669.1:23290-56071 GCA_004026965.1 Petromus typicus
CCCGGTAACCACATAACAATACTGGGCGTGGAGACCCACACCCAGCAGCAACCAGTACCACATACCACAGTGCCGGGCGTGGTGGCTCACGCCTGTAATCCCAGCACTCGGGAGGCAGAGGCAGGAGGATTGTGATGTGAGTTTGAGGCTGAGCTCAGGGCCAGCCTGAACCACAAAGTGAGACCCTGTCTCAAAAAAACTAAAAAAAAAAAAATAAAAAATAAAGCTGAAACACTTAAACTGTTTGAACATGAGGTAGATCAAATTCTTAAAGTCACATGCATAGGCAAAATCTGAATAGAACCCCAATTGCACAAGAAAAAACACTAAATATCAACAAATAGAAATATATCAAATTAACTGTGCAACAAAAGGAACAATTGACACAGTGAAGAGACAACTTACAGAATGAGATATAGTTTCTATCCACTATACCTCAGAAAGAAGAGTAACATCTAGAATATCAAAGAACTGAACCCCCCCTCTGTAGATTAAAGACCGAATCCCAAAACAGGCCAATTAAAATGAATGAACATTTCTAAGTATAAGAACAGATGAGCAATGAACATAATAAAATATCCACTATCACTGGTGACCAGTGAAATACACATTAAAACAATACTGACATTTCATCTTACTCCAGAAAGAGTGGCCATCATCAAGACATAAAATAGTTAACAAAATGAGGAGACTGTGTGGACAGCGAACCTCTTCCATACTGTTGTTGGGGGATGCAAACTAGTACAACCACTGTAGAAATTAGGGTGCAGATTCCTTTAAAAAGGTAAAATAGAAACTCCTTTGAACCCAAGGACAGTACTAATTCAGTACACAAATGCTTCTCTTTGCAAACAATTCTGTTTTGTTTCCAAACTCTATCAGGTGATAAACATGACCATGGCCATCCTTCCCACATGAACACAAATGTGGTCATCTTCTCAAAAATTGTAAAACAAATTAAGTTTATGAACTCAGATACCACTGTATTCCCAAAAGAGTTTAAAAAAATCATACTATAGAATATGTGCATGTCCATATTTTAAGATCACAACGCATAATATTTAAGTTGTTGAAATGACCTATAGTTCCATCAAAAATGTGGTATTTATACATAGTGGATTACTATAACAAAGATAAACATGAGTTTTGGTAGGAAAGTGGATACACCATGAGATCATAACGTTAAGGGAAATAAATCAGACACACATAAGTTTAAAAATTGTATGGTTTCTCTTACATGAGAAACTAAAAGTATAAGAAATCAAAGAGCAAAATAAAGAAGAATAAGAATTAGGGAGGTAAATCTTCGGCAAATTGGAAGAGGACTAAAGCACAGGGGAATAAAAAATTAAAATTCATCACACACATGTGCACCCTCCACCCAACAATTGTAGTCAGATAGCACATCCAGGGTCATGGTCTCCCCACATTCCAGTACATCTCGCCTTGAGTAAACTTCGGCCATTTAGGTTTGCTGTTTAATGTAGGAAGGTTATGCATTTTAGTTATTTGGCAATATAGCCAATATTCTTAGAAAAATTTAAAATCATATGCTGAGAACATTATTTTTTACATTAATAAATATATTTCTAGTGAATTTGTTGTACTATTGTATACTGGTAAATATGTTATCTTCCTATGATAAACATTTTTACAGCATTATGTTATACTGACTGAACACCTCAAAAACCTGATTTGTTTTCCTATGAGTAAATGCTTTCTTCTGATATGCAGAATGAGAACCACTGATGTGAAGTGTACATCCTTAAATGGTGATAGCCGATTTTCCCAAAAGTTGTTCATCCACACCTTGACTACCACTGGATGCTGTGATCTGAACACTGGCATCTCTTGAAAATTGATACATTGACAGCTAGTCCCCAGTGTGGTCGGACTTGGGTGTGGTCCTGTAGAGAAGTGATTAGGTCAGGAGGGTGGAAGTTGAGGGAAACTGCTCCCCTGCCTCTCTCTTCTACCATCTCAGGATACAAGAAGTTGCCCTTTGTAGGCAGAGAGCAAGTTCTTCCCAAATGCTATCTTTCTTCAGGCTCTTAGATTTCTCAAGTTCCCAGAATTGTGAGTCATATATCTATGCTGTTTATGAGTTAGTCAGCTTATGCTAGTCTGTTATATCACCCCAAATGATCAAGATATTTGAAAATACCTGTTCATACATATTTAACTTTGGGGATGATGAAACATGAATAGTTCACTCTATCTTCATTTACAGTCTCATAATTAACAGAGAGAATGTTTTTTTTCATTTGGTTATTCCTATTTCTCTTGTAGTTTGCTTACTTACAAATTTTGTGCATTTTATTAAAACTTTGGGACACTTATTTGTAACAGTTTATTTAACAAGTTTGTGATACTTTTTCATTTTTTAATATTCAGCTAGTTTTGAAACATATTTTATGTGCCTTTTGAATTTTAAAAAACAATTTTAAGTATACATTTAATTTAATTTAACAAGACAATCTGCACATCTTGTTTACATTCTTTTTTTTTGCTGAGACTGAATATTGTATGATATTTGACATGTTGGTTTACTGGCCATTTTTCTACTGATATACATAATTTTTCTTTATTTTTGTCAGTATTGTTATTACATTTCTCATAATAAAAATTATAATTAATAATAATATTCAAGAAATATAAATAATGATATTAAATGTTAATGATTTATTTATTTAAACTGTACATATATGAAATATATAATGTATATATAATTTACATGCACATATGGTATAATTAATTTAGACAAATACATTCTTATTTATTTGTTTTCTTGTTTTATTAGCAAGGACTTTCACAGCACTGCTCACAACAGAAGTAATGAAAATGGGTTCTTGCTTTGTTCATATTGTAAGGTAAAAGTGTTAAATATTTCCTCATAATCAGTTCATCAAAGTAGCTGTAGCAGTTTTGTAGACATTCTTAACACATTTAGGGACTTTTCCATCTATTCATAATACTCTGTTTCTTAGAAATTATAATAAAAAGTTTATTATAACAAATGCAATAAGAGCTTCCATTTTTCTATATATTTTGAGATACAGGTATATTTATAATTTTTTCTTTCAGCAAATTACCTATAATGAATTATATTGTCTTTTAAGTATTAAAGAATTTCTTGCTTCTAGAATAAATTCCACTTAGTGTACAGTGTTCTATTTGGGGGTACCTAAAATATTTTATAGATTAATAAATATAGACACAGTTGTATGTATTATTTTATTTATTTAATATTTTAATTAATGCTTCAAGTTAATTTGCTGTACACTTTAAATGTTACTAAGCATATGTATTATTAAATATATTTATATTTTATTAAATATATTTTATTAATATATGCATACTTTTAAATATTCATTTATATACACTTTGACGCCTTATATTACTAAAGACTTTTGCACCTCTTTTTATAGAATGTATTTTTCTATAATTTTCTCTTTAAATGTAATTGCTTCGCTTGTCTCAGAAATACAGAAAAAAATTTGTATCTCTTCTATTATCTGATAAAGTTTGCATGAAGTTGGTATTTTTTCTTGGGTATTTCTTAGATATTAGCAGAAAAGCTACCCTTTGCAAATGACTTTCAACTATAATTTTAATTTCTTTATTTGATACAGGAGTTGTCCTGTTTTTTTTGTTTTTGTGTAGATAAATTGTATTTTTCAAAGAACTTGTCAGTTTCATTTATCATCAAATACATAGCTATAAGCAGTCCATAATATTTCCTTATTATCATTTTAATATTTGTAGGATTTATGGTGAAAGTTTCTATTTCATCACTGATATTGACAATTTGTGTTTTCCTCTGTTTTCTCCTTGGTTACTGTTGCTAGGTGTGTATCACTGTCATTGATACTTCCAAAAAACCTGCAAACTCATGTTTGAGTTCTCAGTATTTTTCACTTTTGTTTGCTTTCTCTTTTAAAGTGCATGAGACATTTTAATTATCTCCAACTATCTCGATGACCATTGTCTTCCTGCTTCTATTTTTCATTCTCCTTCCTCTTAAAAACACAGAAGTCACAATGCCTTCATTACTACAAGTCACACTTTCTCTTCCCAACCTCTTTTCATCTCTACCACCCTCTTCTGCTCCTTCTCGCCTTTCTACTTCCTTTCAGCCAACAGGGCTATTTTGCTACTCGGACTCCTCAGGGGTGCTTCCGCCTCAGTGTCTGCATTTCCTGTTTTCTCTGTATGTAGTGTTCTTGCTTCCCGCTTCTGTAGGGTTACTTCCTGCTCATTTATAATCCCCAAGCTTTATTCAGCATAGGAATAAATCAAGAGGGAAAGAGTAGTTCTTTAATCTGAAGAAATTAGTATCTACCTAAAAACTTCAGCAAATATCATAGGTGAAGATGAAATAGGAAGCACTGTTCATTGGGAACTGGTATGAGAAAGACATGTTTACTAATGCTACTTAGTGTATTACTAGAAGATTTTCAAGGGCAACAAGAGAAGATATTCAATTTATAAGAATTGAAAGAAATAAAATATAACTTCCATGATTCTCCATAATCGCACATGTAGAATATACATAAAGGCTATAGACAAGACAAGCTATAAGAATTTAAAAGCTAAATTGACCAGTCATCATATATGTATGAAAAATGCGTACATACATATATATTCCTATATACACCACATATATTTCTATTTTTAATTTATTTTACTGGTATATTTTATACATACATTATGATCACATTCAACATAGAGAGTTTGTACCTGTGTGTGATACACCTTGATTCTCATTTTTTCCCAATCTCTGTCCTACAATTCCCTCCCCTCTATATACATAAAAAGCAAAGTCTATATCCTTTTTTAAAAAATTCAAATCTTTATTGGCACATTATGTACACAATGAGTATATATAATGATTTCACTCAACATTGAGAATTTGTACCAGTATATGACACAATTTAATTATAATTTTTCCCATTCTTTTAACCACCCTACAACCCCCAGATTCCCTATATACATAAGCTTTGTTTCCTTTTTTTAATTACCATCACATTATTTTCCCCTCTTGACTTATCCTTAGATCTCATTTGAATATTTTCTATTTCACAACACCTACTACATATTCTAGAAATCATTTACATCTTCATTTTCTCATACCAGAGAAAAGATACAATATTTACACATCTGTGACTATTTATTTCACTTTTGAGGATATCCTAAAAGTACATCCATTTGAGAATAAATGACTCAATCTTATTATTTTTATGACAGAGTAATAGTCCATTCGATAAAAAGACTACATATTCTTTATCCAGTGTCCAGTTGATGGACATATTAGTTGTTTCCAAGATTTAGCTATCACATGCTATAAACATGAATGCACATATGTCGCTGTGATATGAATCTTTTATTCTGTGGATTATCAGAGATAAATTTGAATCTTGCAAAAATAGTGCAGAGAATCCAGGTGTGGTAACACACGACTAGAATCCTAGGACTTAGAAGGCTGAAGTTGGGAGAGGGCAGCAAGTCCAAGGCCAGCCTGAGCTACATATTGAGTTCAAGGTCAGCCTCAATTACATAGTGAAACTCTGTTTCAAAAGAAAAAAAGCTCAATAGCAAAAACTAGTGCAAGAGTGATTTTAATGACTGGGAGATCAGTACAAAGAAAAATGTAAAATATTATTGAAATAAGGAATAACTAAAAACAGTCATATGCCAGTTTCATGCAATAAAATAGTAAATACCATAATGAGTTGTCCACAAATTAATCTATAAATTGCAATACTAATAAAAATACAAGCAGAATTTTAATGTCAAATTTTTGGCTAATTATACCACTAGTGTATATACATATAATATTACCCTCTAATATCATTGATAATCATGAATTATCATTAGTATCATTCCCAGAGAGCTATTATTGATGTTTAAAGGCTCCTTGTTAAAGCTTCTGCCTCACTATGAGTGATTGGCTCCAGTGCACCAGTCCCACAGATATGACAGTTTCCTAGTCCTTTGCATAAAATCAGAGTAGCATTTGTGTAAATGCTAGATCAGTAATTGCTATACTGTACTGATCTAAGGGGATAATGATAATTTTAAAAGGCAAATCTTCCCTATTTTAAACCACAGTTGGTCAAATCCATGTGTTTGGAACCATATGCTGATTCTGAATCATTGAGTTGATTCTGTGTGTGTGTATGCAGTACCTCAAGAAATAATTCGTAGCAAAATATTTGAAGAACTCCTATACTCAATGGAAAATAGTCAAAAGACTTGAACAGGCAATTCACAAAAAAAAAAGACAGGACATTGATGCATAAATAATTTGAAATTTGTTTAACTCCCTCAGTTAGTAAACAAATACCTATTAAACAAGTATCTACACTGAAGTACTTGTATGCAACTACAAAAAACAAATGAAATAAGATGAAGATTATCAAATATTGATAAGAATGCAAAGCAACTGGAATTTTCAGGGATTGCTGGCAGCAATGTAATTTGGTTCTACCACTTTGGTAACTATTTAATCCAGTCAAACTGAACATACATAGGGTACAGTCTGGTAATTTATTCACCACTAAGACATAAATACACATGTGATGGACATATATGCAGATATAAAGCTGTTCATATCAATCCAATACCAGAAGCAGTTCAAATGTTAATTAGTAGAATAGAATAGGCAAATAAATTATAATATATTCATATAAGGAAAGACTACACAACAATGAGTATTAACAAACTTGCTACATGAAACAACATAGTAAACTTCACATAAAAAACCAGAAAAGTATAAATTATATGATTATAGTTATATTTTCAAACAGAAAAATTGATTAATGATGTAGAAACCAGCACCATATTTATCTTTAAGAAACAGCATGTAAATGAATATTAAAGAGGTGATGAAATATATCAGGTCCTTTACCTAGGACCTGATAATAACCCATGCTTTAATCTTCATTCAAAGATGTTTTAATTTTATGAAAATTTACAGATTCGTACAGTAATTTTGTCCATGAATATTAAACTTCAATAAAAGACACTTAACTTCTAAAAATTGACTTCTCCTTGTGAGTACTTGGCCATCTCCACCAAAGCTGTACTTTTTCCCCTTCCAATTTCAGGTCCCTGCCTTGCTTCATTTTTTTCCTTCTTTCTCAACTTCTCACCAGTTGATTTATTTGACTTCCTCTAAAACTGAGAGTGCAGCATGAGCAGTAATCTTTTTTGAAAATAAAATAAGTAAAGCATGCAGGAAGTGAGACATTAGATCAGCAGAAACAAGAGTCAGTACAGAAGTGCATCCGGTAACCAGTAGGTCAGCCCATGCATTCCCAGGAGCTCTGTTGTCTTGAAGAATTAGGGTGACTTTGTAAAACACGCCCTTCAGACTTACTCTACTCCCATAGGAGAGGGAGACTGGAGGATTAGTCACATTTGCATTTCCGTCAGTCACTGGCTGAGTGTTGCTTCTAGACATGTCCAGTCACTTTTGTTCAGTTGGAGCAGGAAGGGACAGGTCCTTGCAGTTTGAGGGATTAGCAGTAGGCCCTCAGGATATCTAGTAGGATATGGACTGGACAGGTTAGAGAATTAATATATTTCATTTTATTTTCAAGATCACTTCAATGCTAACTAAATATTTTTTCCAAATGTCAGCGTTGAATTTTAGGGATTTATTATTGTCCAGCATATGGGACATCCTCAGTGAATATTTGTCAAATAAACAAGTGAACAACCACCAAACATATCATTTAAGTCTGTGTCATGGTCATTTAAATTATCTTTCAATACGCATAATTAAGAGAAGAGAAATGATCCAGGGGTGATGGTGCATGCCTGTAACCCCAGCCCTGAAGCCAAAGCATGAGGATCCAGAATTGATGTCCATCTGGGCTTCAGAGTGGGTTCAAATCAGCCTAGGCTATGACAGGAGACCCTCTCCTATGAAATAAAGTCAAATGGGCTAAAGCTTATTTTCTGAATTAGTTGACAGCAATGTCCGGTGTGGCAAACATAAAACCCTTTCTCTACACTGTATAATTTATCAACTCCTTGTCCCTTTGATGACAAGATTAGCTTCTTTACTACAAGGAGAAAATGAAGGTTCTGATACAAAACATTCTTTCTCTAAGCAAATAAAGTGCAGTATATACTTTTCATAAATGCACACCATCCTCATCCAGTGTCTATAGTAAATACCTTCTAGGACCTCTGTGTGTAACGCAATTGCAGATACTCAAGTCTCTTTTGTAAAATGGTTTAATATTTGCTTATAAGTACATATTTCTTCCCTTTTCCTTTAAAACATACCTAAATTATTTATAATACCTAATACAAAGTAAATATTATATTTTTCAAGGAAAAATGACCAGAACATAATGTTTTGTCCATATATAGTATAGGTACAATTTTTTCTACATATTTTCAATCTATTGTTGGTTGAATCTATGCATAATTCACATATGTAGCAGGCCAATGTGTGTGTGCATGCACATGTGCGTGTTTGTGTCCATGTGCTTGTGCACGCAAGGATCTGTATCTGTGTTTGTATCAGTGTCTAAAATCCTTGGCTAGTAATGTTTACTCTTCTCAATTTTATAAATTTATTTGATTTTTATCATTTAATAGGTCATTTTTCTGACTGACAGATTATGATATTAGGGTAGCTTTTGATTTTAATAACAATACCATTCATAATAATAATGAAAGTGGCACTTCAAATGGCATAAGAAATGTTTTATTTTAAGTGATTTCGGATGCTGTATATGTTTGATAAGTCTCCTAAATGTATTTACAAGCTTTCAATGATTAGGTTGGCCTGACACTGAATTATTAAAATTTATGAACACAAGCCTACATTCAGCCCCAGTGTCTCGAATAACTTAAGGACGAGTTCTGAGTGCCATTGTCAGCTTCTCTGCAGTCAGAGGACTCCGTTAGTCCTCTTTTCTCATTCAGTTGTCACTGCACACATAGCTATCTCGGAGAGAAAGTCCAAGCAGCCGTTTCAGCAAATAAAGATGATTACAATTCAAGGATTCTGATTTTTAAAAGCCACCTTCTCCTCAGTTTTTGGTTCTTCCTACTTTCTTTGTTCCCAGATCACTGCTGCATATTGGCCTCTTCAGAATCTGACATTTATTTCTTCTCTTGTATAATTTTGATATATGGAACAAAATCACCCTTATATCTTGCCTGTACCTTTGCAACATGATTAAAAATCTGAAGACTGGCTGCGAAAATGTATCAGTAATTATCCACAATAGATGCCAACTTCTGTATTGAGTGCAGTGTGAATTCATTTATTTTTCCTTTCATTATTATTGATTTGCTGACTGAACAAAACCTGTTATTTGTTATTTTTTTCCTATATGAAAAAGAAACATAGGGATTGTTGCAATAGATCAGTTGAAGTGGTGAACTGTATGGCGTGTGCTACGGTTTGGATATTGTTTGAATGTGCTCCCTGAGGGTTCGTGTGGTGGAGCCTCCATCCTTAGTGTGTGATATTAGGAGGTTAGGAGGCGTGGGCACCTTCAAGAGGTGAGAAGAGTGGGAAGTCTTCAGGTCATGAAAGGGCCCTCAGAAGAAGTTAAGTTAATTCTGTTGAAAGCAAGTTGTTAGAAGAGTGAGCCCGACAACTAACTCCATGGCTAACTTTGTGATAGATGCTGCTTTCTCTCATTCTCTCACATGCTACAGCCATTTGTCATGGACCTCTCAACAGAGCAGTGCTAATATGTTTGGATTTGTATCTTTCAAAACTGTGAGCTAAATAAGATTATTTCCCTCTATCAAATCAGTCTGCTGCAGCTATGCCATTATAATTGCCTGTTTGGAGAATGTATTCAAAGGAAGGACAGTAAGAAATCAGCATGGACCTCAGAAAATCTCAGTTGTCAGAGCATGGGCAAGAAAGGTGATACTGCAAAGCAAATGTCAAAGGGCAATTACAGTCATCAAAGAAGCCCAGAAAAGTATGTCTTGGTGATACCAAGGTGTGACCATTAATTGTATATGTCAGCTGGACCTCATTAAGAAATTCTTAGCAGATTAGTAAAATACATTTCTAGGCAGGTCCATAGGTTTTTCCAGATATGATTGGTATGTAGGCCAGCAAGCTGAGAAGAAAGTCCCACTCTACTTGAGAGCCTTGTAGTCTGGATGGAACAAAGGGAAAGATGGAGGGAGTAATCTGCATTTGGAAAAGTTCTCTTCTGTCTGAGCTAGTGCATCATTGGCTACTGCCCTCTCCTGTGAATAGCAAATTCCAGTCTCCTTAGTTTTTCAATGCTGACTCATGACGGTGACTAAACAGCTTCAGTCTCTAACTGGCGTTGCATCTTGCATCGTCTTTGGTCCATAGCTTCTAGTTTCTTTGGCTGAATAGGGACTGAATCCCCTACCTCTTTAGCTACCAGATGGTCATTGTGGATTATCCTGTTTTGATACTAAACTTAACTAATAAGTTTCTTTGCATAATTTTGTTTGTATATTTTAATTAACTTTATTGGTCTAGAAAACCCAGACCAAGAAAGAAGGAAATAATACAATTCTCAGATATTATATAGGTTAAGAAAAAATCATATCTGATCTTCAAATGAAACTGCAGATGAACAAGTACAGGGACTCAATTCATTATGGTTTGGAAAATTCAAGATTTCTGAAAAAGTAAAAGACAAAAGATACAATGGAGGGCCGGGGATTTAGCTCAGTGGTTCCAGAACCTGCCTTGCAAGTGCAAGGGCCTGAGTTCAATCTCAGGTAACCACATACAACAATGTCAGGCATGGTGACTCACACCCACCAGCAATCCATACCACATACCACAATGCTGGGCATGGTGGCTCACCCCTGTAGTCCCAGGACATAGGAGGCAGAGGCAGGAGGATTGCTGTGAGTTTGAGGCTGGCCTGGGCAACATAGTGAGCTCAGGGCCAACCTGAATTATAAAGATAGACCCTGTCACACACACAAAAAAAAGACACAATGGATGAAAAAGAGTGGGAAATGGAAAATCAGAAATCACCTTCTAAATTAGGGCACCAAAAAAAAAAAATCCTAGTACTGTTCTTGATTCTTGATGATTTGGTAAATCAGATAACAAAGTAACTTATTTTTTAATCTTAAAATTACGAGTTTTGGTAGCTTTCCATTTTTCGTTCCTCCTCTTAGCCTTGAAGACAGGTCAGCATCACATGTGGTTGTGTAAACATGTCAGCTGAGGCTCAGAATGGTTTGTGTAGTACTCATTTAGATGTTTTTTCTAGTCCTTTTTTTTTATCTCTCCAGCAGAAAACCAAACAAAATGATTCTTACTAGTGATGGGTTTAGGAGTCTGTGCCATCTTGCCTATTAAGTTTCTTTCTCTTGTTTTGATGTAAGCATTAATTCTGGATTTTTAAGTAAGTTTTATTGTATAAAGTAGCTTTCAATGCTTTTTTAAAAATCAATAGAAACATGTCTTTTGGTTAAATAATATATAAGATCAATCAATATATGACAGTATTCTATTATACTAGTGGTAATTCTTGAAACATACATTTTACAGTATACTGAATTTACAAAATGTATTTTCACATTGTTTTTTTATTAATTTAATCTTTATTGGTACATTATTAATACACATCATCATCACATTCAACACTGAGGGTTCGTACCAGAATATGATACAACTTGATTCTCATTTTTTCCCTTTCCCCCCCCGTGACCCCCCACCCCTAAATACCTAACCTTTGTTTCCTTTTTTCTTTTTTATTAAGCCATTAAACGAACTTGATTTAACCAACACAACAAAAGGTCTAACAGTGCCCCCAAATCATCTCCAGATAACAGAAGAATCTATAAAAAGCTCATTTCTGAGCTGCTGCTCTGAGTCCTCATGACAGTTAAGACTTGTATCTCTTTTTATTTGACATGTTGAGTTTATTTCTGATTTTTACTATCAATGTAAATTTTAAATAAAATCATAGCAAATTTCTGTCAGATGCCTTTTGTATAAGATAGTTTGATATTATAAGGACTAACATACAAGGTAGAGAAATAGTTTTTGAAATAGAAATATTTATAAAACATTTTGAAAAACATTTGATTTTAAAATAATTTTAAGTTTATATAAAAAACATAATGAGACCTTCCATAGAACTCCCATTTAATTTTACCAATTAGTAACACTTACACCAGTGTGGTACATATACACAATTAATAAGTCAATACTGAAATATTATTATTGAAGTCCATAATTCACATATGATGTAACTATGCCTCTTTGGATTCTTTTTGCTTGATCCCTTCTCAGATATTCCTTGTTGTTTTTTGTTTTGTTTTGTTTTGTTTTGTTTCCATTTCTTGTTTTGGACAAACTTGATATATCCAGGTTTCCCTTTGGGAGATAATTCCATATTTTTTTGCAGGGCACCCTTCAACTGGAATTTGCCTGGTGTTTTCATGATTTGACTGGGAATTATGGAATCAATGAAGGCCTGAAGCCTCAGGTAATATCCAACCCAGTATATTCCATGTTTTTGCCTGTACCTATTTAAGTTTATACTTCAGGTATGGTAAAAGAATGATAATAACTAATGATAAAAATAGAACACATAATAATATACTGTAATGAATTTCCCAACACTTCCCTTATACTTTAAAGCCATTAGTAAAATAAGAACTACTTGAACACAACACTGAAATATCTTGAATGTTGGTCTGATAACTCGGGCAGCTACTCTGGTGGCTGACAGAGGGTCTACAGTGTGGAGTAGAGGCTGTAAGTGAAGATTCACTTCCTGAGCAGTATGAGGTGGAGACGTATTCACTGTGGTACTCAGAGCTTGAGCGATTTAAAACACATGCATTGTTGATTTCTGGAAGTTTTCATACTAATAGCTTGGGCCACAGAGGGTGACCGAACCCACAGGAAGTGAAATGTTTTGTGATGGAATTACTATTGACTAGAGTCTGCAAACCACAGCTTACTGGCTGTTTTTGCCAATAAAGTTGTATTAGAAGACACACATTCCTATTCATCCACCTTATTGCCCATGGCTGCTTAGTCACTACAATGACAGAGGTGTTGGTTACAGCAGGGAATATGTGGCTTACATAGTCATCTTTCATGGAATACTTTTGCTGACTTGCTGTACAACAGTTGAAAAAAATTAGCATAAACAGATTTTTAAAATGACATTGGGTAGAAAAACCACAAGTTGTAGGATGGTGCCTACAATTTATTTTAATTCTTATTAAATAGTAAAATGAATACACCAATACCATAGCTTATTTACTGACACTTTTTAGTTAAGATTTTATACAAAACTAAAGATAAAATTTTTCATCAATTTCACAGTAATGGCTCCAGTACAGAGGAGAGAGAGAAAAGACTGATACAATCACAAAAAGGAGTTTGATTGGTCATAAAGATTTTTTTTTAATTTTTCTTTAAATTTTTTTTTAAATATCAAACATACATACCCCAGGGATTCTGCATGGCTAGCATACCGATATTTATTATATTTTATGTGTTCTATTTTTATTTTAGTTGTTAAAAGGAGAAAAGGATCAATATATGAGGGTCCAGAGTTTGGATAGTCTGATCATTATCAGTTCTTAGCTCACTCTTAATGCTTTCCCTCTGACCCTGGCCATTTAAGTGCACCCCAAGCACTTTCTGAGTCTCAGAACTGACATTCGTTTAATTAATGAGTTTCCCTGACTCCCTTTGGTCCAGGCATATATCAAACTGAGGTCCTAAGTGTTCGCCTCCTTGCCCCTAGGATTCCCTTCCAGAATGGAGTCATGCTTCTGTGTTCCATAAGAGCGGCTGGTTGATGAGAGGTCTCAGAGGCGCATGTCCCGTACATTTCCCAAAAGTCTCATAAGAGCCTGGAACTATTATGGTAGCTCAAAATAGCTTGTTGGGTATCTCGTTCATTTTTACCTCTTCTTCCCTGTCCCCAACAGGTGTTTTTCAAGAATTATCTTACAAGTAAACTACCACACTCAAATCCTTATCTTAGGACTAGTTCTAGTAGAATTGAGATTAAAACAGTCATTTGAAGTTTACAAAGTATGCACACATGAATTTTCCATGGTCCTTTTATCTTTGTGAAACAAGCTGGACAAAGATTTATTTTTTTTTACAGAGGAGAAAACTGATGCCTAAGAAAGTTAATCTATCACCATCAAGCTCTCTTATCTATAATATAATATATAGAAGTAATATAATAAATAGAAGTGCGACTGAGATGTAAGTCTTCTGACTTCAAAGTCAACTCTACTGCTATACTTGAGAACATCATTCTTGGATCTCCACGTGTAAACTGAGGGTACCATGAGAACTCAAGTCTGTAACAAACATACTACTTTAATTTCACTGTAGATGTCTTAGCAATAGTTACTTATGTATCCGTAAAGATCTTTGTCCTCTATTTTTCCAAAGATTCTGCATGTCAGTTGGTGAGAATGCTGATCCAGACTATTCTTTGGGAGCAACTAACACGGTGCAAAGGCTCCCTGTCTCTGTAGGAAAATGACAGGTGAACAGCTGTCTGACAACACACCGTCTTTCAGCTTCCAAGGTTCACCTTCAGAAAGATGTCACGTCAAGCTTCGTGAACTAATTGCCTTTGCTTTGAGGTGCTGCAGCTTGTTAAAACTCCTCACCCCTTACTGATTCCCTGTGGCTTTTCCAAAAAGAAGGGTGCTTTTAATGCATCATGAAAAGAGCCAGTGATACGATATCATGAAGAATTACAGGCAAGCAAAGTCCAGATTTCAAAGCTCATTGTTGCAAAATGTTGACTTGTCAGATCCAATTTGTTGACAGTGCTCAAACGTGTGTAATTTCTTGCAAGGCAGCCTTTTAGAAAGTGAGGACATGGCAGTAATGAAGAAAATTTATATGGTGGGTGAACCGTGAGCCTGAGTGTCGGAGTTTGACTAGGTAAAGTCAACACAGCGCTGGCATTAGTATTCAGATATAACTTCAGCTCCTATGGATGAGATGCCATGTAGTCAATTTGTCAATATGAAATTTCATGCTTTGCTCTGTGTCTTCAGTCTAATAATCAGAATTTCCACAACAACATGAAAGACAATTTCAAGGAGAGAGATGACGATCCCTTTTCCAAGGGAGTTCACTGAATGTAGTGGCAAAATGCTTGGTTGAGCTCTGTGTGGTTTATAAAGTGTCTCTCTTAATTTTGCTAGTGGAATCCTCAGAAGAATTCTATGGATTTAAAAATATGTTCAGTAGTGTTGAGTATCAACCCTTCTATTGATTACTAAGTACTTTATGCATAGAAGTCACATTTAAAAAAAAACTTTTGTCAAAGTTGTGTTTATCCTTCATTTTGTTAATTTATTCTCTGGTCAGTTAGTTAAATTACAAGGTGTGTTCCATGTACTCGGCTATATTTTAAAATATTAATACTTACCGCACTGAAAGTGATTTCACAGAGGTAAGATATTTTCTTTAAACAGTGGTTAAAAGGCACAACCACCTAGAATTACTTTTCAACCTTCTGTTGGAGATTTTATGCCAGTTATAATTACTTCAGTAGAGAAATTCTCAAACTGTATTCCAAGAATCCTTATCTCATAATGGTATCAATGGGGCAATTTGTTTTTTTTAATTAGTGAATAAATATGTTTATAAAAGTGCTTTTTAAAACATACGCAAGAATTGCTGGTTGCTTTAGTCACTTCCTCAGTCCTCGGACAAAATACCTGACACTCACAAATTAAAAGAGAAAAGGTTTATTTTAGCTCAATCAGGGAGGCATGAGAGAGGAGCATGAAAAGAAAGAAATCATTCATGGTGTAGCAGGAAGCAGAAAGCAGCAACATTTCCTTTCCCTTTTTATTCTGTTAAAGCTACAAGTCTATTGGTTGGAGCCACCTATACCCGATAGGCCTTCTATTATCCAGACTCAGAACTATGCTAAATCAATCTGTGGCCTAAACCAGTTGTCACACATCCTCAATCCAGTATCACACACCATGATCACAGTCAGCCACCACCAGTATCACAAACCAGTCAACTCTGCCAAGCTCCATGTATGAGTTAATGAAGCTTTGAGGGGGACATTTTGATATAAACCACAATACTAGTTCAAATTAAACTCAATATTTCTTACCAGTAGAACACTACAGATTATTGTCTATACTAACATTCATAATCTTTTTCAAAAGTGGTTATAAGTAATAATGCCTCTTAAGCAAATTTTATACTTAAGCTCCTTTTCATGAACTTCTAATACGACACTGGAAATATTCTTAATATATTGAAGGGAATAAAATTTCATTTGCCTCTTCTAAATTGGCCTTTATCATCATACCATTTAAATCAGTATGATTAGTTCATCTGTAATATCATTTTTGACAAAATTCTCATGGAAAAAATAATTTACTTATACATGAATTTAGCCAGCAAAATGAAGATCTTTCTTACTGTAACAGAAATTGATGTTAGCTCTGCAATCTTACAAATTACCAGAAAGGAAGACTAAAAACTAAATAGTGATCATTTCTGAAAGTAATATTTTTCATTGAATCCATTAAGTCCCTGTGCTATTGTGCCTTTAACAGAAGCATCAGACACATGTCATATTTTTTACTCTCTGACAAATCATTCTACATGGAAAAAATATTTTTGAGAAAAACAGCAAACCAAAGATAAAAAAGAGAAAGCGGCAACGCTATTTTTATCAGATGGGGCATCAGCAGTCATAAGAATTTATTAAACATTTGACAAATGAAACAAGAGATGAGATCAGTGTGAAAATGCAGACAGAAATAAATCTTTCTGGTCTGCATGCATGGAGCTTACTGTAGGTGTAAAAGACACAAGCTACACTGATGTTACAGTTCGATGAGTATTTTGAAAGAGAATTAGAGGAATTTAAGGCTGCGATTAGTAGGCAGACTTAACAAGAAAGTGGATCAGGGCAGGATTTTCTCAGGAAATGACATTAAAGCTGAGATCTGAAACCTGAGCTGGGGAGCAGAAATCAGCCCATACCGAGCAAAGTTAATGGCTGTGCTTTCCATGTTGGAAAGAAAGACATCCCGCAGAATTCATACCAGCCCTAGGAGGATGCAGTTTCTTGCATCTTCTTTACCTCTGTGCTAGAGTCATTCAGTGTCCATTCACTTGTTTATCACAGATGTACTTGTGTAAGATTCCATAGAGGAAAAAGAAGATATGTGATATACTTCCAAAAATGTATAGTCTACTAATGAAATATGAATGAATGAAGAATTGTACGTTATATATTGTGAAATAGAAAATGCTCAATGTAAAATAGGGTGAAGGGGGGAAAATGATGAGATTGTAACAAAAAAGTAAGGAAACAAATTTTATGTATATGGGGGGGTGGTAGGGTGGGTAGAGCTATGGGAAAAAATGAGAATTAAGTTGTGTCTTATACTGGAACAAATCCCCATTATGGAGTGCAATCATGATGCATTTATGTAATGTACCAATAAAGATTTAAAAATTTTTTAAAAATAAAGTAAGCAATAAATGATAAAAAAATCAAGCAATGATAAATAAATATTCAAGACCATTAAATAACATGGAATATAAGAACTATGATGATACTAGGTCAGTCAACTCAGAGTGTCAAGTTGAGCCCAAGAAGGCAAGGATTTTTACAAACACCTATTAGGTAAAATAGACTCTAGGGTATTTGAAAATGTGTTAAAGACAGCTGATACTTACTTATCAAAGTACAAATGGACAGTAAATACACGAAAAATGTTCAGCATCTCTGTCCAGTAGAGTAATGCAAATAAAACAACACTGATATTCCATCTTACTAGACAAACAATGCTATCATCAAGAAAACAAATAATAAATGCTGATGGAGCTGTAGGGGAAAAAGAACCCTTTTACATTGTTAGTGAAAATGTAAACTAGTACAACCAATATGGAGATTCCACAGAAAATTAAACATGGAAATTCTATTTGAGGCATCTCTTCCCTTTATAAATATCTTCTCAAGAGTTAAAGACATCATATTGCATAGATACATGTGTACTCACATTTATAGTAGCACAACTCACAATACCTAAATCATGGAAGCTGCCTACATGTCCATCAACAAATGAATGAACAAAGAAAGTATGATATTTATACTGCCAGAAAGAAACATAAATTTGAATCATGTGTAGGAAAATGGATATATTTTGAGATCATAATGTTGAAAGAGCAAGGACTTAAATATTGTATGGGTTTTCTTATATGGAAAGCCCAAAATACAAACAAAAATGAAAATTTTAAAAAAGTAGCCAGAAGTGGGAAGTTAGGTCACTTGCAATGGGAACAGGAGCAATAGATGGATTGAGGAGGAAAGAGAAGGAGATACAAGGGGAATTGAACAGTGTTATGTACGTATCCTAGCTCCCAGCGAGGTATGTGATCATTGTATATTATAATATATAGTCATAAATAGTAGAAATTACACAAAAAATATCAGTTGGTTTCTATTCAGTAAGAGGAAGTGGCCTTTTTGCATCTCTAGAGGGCTCTTATCCAGGCAAACACTTTCATTGGCATATTATTTCACTGGTGTAATGTCCAGCTATATAAAGCTAATAACAGAAGAGTATACTGCAAGCCTAATCAAGCTCATTTTACAGGTGATAACATTTTTATAATGAGTTTAATGGTGCATTTTGCATATATATTATGATCATATTCAACATTAAAAACTTGTACCTGTACATAATACATCTTGTTTCTCATTTTTCCTTTTCCTCTGCCCATTCTCCCACTCCAAGCCCCTTATACAAAAGCTGTACTTCCATTTTTTTGTTTCTACTATCAAATTTTTTTCTCTTCTTTATCCCTCCTTTATCTTTTCCCTTTGAACATTTTCTTCCTGTTTTACAGTGTCTATCATACATTCTGGACCTCATTTATACCTTTATCTTCTCACACTAGTGAAACAATGCAATAATTTTAGAGAGGTTTATCTATTTGCCCCAGGTCATATTCAGCACTGTAATCTTGGTTGCCTAAGTCTTGAACTAACTTCCCAACCTGCTTTTATTAGTTTTCTGAAACTGTTGTGACAAATTATCCACAAACTAGCTGGCTTTAGAAAAAAAAAAAAGGAACAAGGCTGAGGATGTAGCTAAATGATGTAGCACCTGCCTGGAAAAGACAAGGCCCTGGGTTCAATTCCCAGTATCAAAAATAAATGAATAAAATTAAAATATAATTTTATCCTTTGTAATTCTAGAGACTAAAAGTCCAAAACCAAGGTTTCACCAGGAAAATGCTTTTTCCATAATCTCTAGAAGAAATTCTGTTCCTTTTTCCTCCTGCTTCCAGTGGCATCCCTGGGCTAAGGTTACATTGCTCCACTTTCTGCTTCCATTCTCTCTGTCTCTCTCTCTCTGTCTGTCTCTCTCTCTGTCTCTCTCTCTCTCTCTCTTTCTCTCTCTCTTTCTCTCTCTGTCTCTCTCTCTCTCTCTCTCTCTGTCTCTCTATCTGTCTGTCTCTGTTTCTCCCTCTTCCTTCTCAGTGTATCTTGTGTTTGAACATACATCCTTACCATATATTCCAGGATGAACTCAAGAACCTTAACTTGATTATATCCAAAAAGGCCCTTTTGCCAAGTAAGGACACCTGCAGTTTTCGCAGAGAATAGAATGGGGTTCTATCTTTGGAGATGTCACCATTTAACCCATTACAATGCCTAAAAGCATCATTCTCCAAAAGGCATGGCTGAAAAAGCTAAAACTGGTCTGAGATAACAAAGTGAAAAGATCATCTACCCTAGATGCAAATAGTTCGGGTAACACATTGGGAACATATGTATTGTCTACAGAGAAGAAGATAATGAGGCTGTATTTAGTACTGTGTTTCTCTCCATGCAATTCTCACAGAGAGAAACTGGTAGGGACTTTTTCAAAAATCAGCCTTTGGAAGGAAAAAAATGACAATTTAGGGAAGAAAGCCTGAAAGTAAGCTGCAGGTTTGGGGCCATGCTATATCCCCATTCTCAGGACAGCCTGAGTCATCTGGTTTGGAAAAGAACTCATGCTGCAAATCGTTATCATTTCAATGATAATTTATCATTGTAATTAATTATTGCTTGAAAAATTCAAGGCTTTGGAGTACTTACTCTGTATACATTTACTTTTCATGTGTTTTCTAGCTTTATAATCACCCCCTCTGAAAACGATGATGACATGCTCTTCTTTCTAAAAACACACTGTATGCATTAGTGTTCCTTAATTTACCAGCTGATCTATCTTGAAGTGGGAGTAAGAAAATGGATATGACAGAGGCGAGTCTTCCTAACAGAAAGGCTGACTGGGCACAGACAGGTGAACTGCAGCCAATCCTGAAGATACCACAGTAATTTCACAATTGAATAGGCAATGGAGATAGTTAGGATATCATACTGGCTGAAGGCAGAGGACAGAAGGGAGCTCTTTTTATCATCCCACCCCTTGACATGTACCTCAGTATGCATGATGTAGTGATAACCTGCCTTACACTTGGCAAGTGAAATTGCCTTTGTTTTATAGATGTTTCTTTGGGTAGGGTTTAAGCGGCTCCGGCTTCTGCATATTTCCTACTGGGATCTCAGTGTTGTTTGTGATGCGATATTTGTCTTCACACTATAAATTATCATTCCACTGAGAGAGATGAATGCAAACGAATAAAGAGCAGGCAGCTAAGCACAGAAGTCTATCAGAGCAAAAGGGGCAAGAGGAAATCGATATGCAAACTAAAAATGTCCTGACATAAATGCGAGTGGCTCTGTCAAGACTTTCAAAGTTTTAATTGGACACATAATTGGTGAAAGATTTTTCTATTGCTCTGCAGTATTACTGGCACCAACTCAGTTTTGGGGTCTCTGATGCCCAGCATGGTTTTCAGAAACCACAGCATGCCACTGTTGGGCACATCACTGAAGTTTCACAGGTATGCGATGGTCATTGCACCACAGACTGGCTCTCAAGTGAAGGTGTTTCTTAAGTAGACAAATTTCTCGGGGCCTTCATTTCTGTGGAGAAGTATTAGAGCACACAGAATCTCCTCATTGACCTTGCCATGGACCCCTTTCATTGTGCCTCTAAGAAGGAAAGAAAACAAGGATTAAATTAGATTACAGTGATGTCATGGTTCATGAATTTAATTCACCCCACAATTCTGAGGAAGATAATCGCACTTGTGCCCATGTGGGGAAGATGCCCACACTTGTGTCTGCACCTGATGCAGTCTAATTTTGCTTCTATTTGTGAACTAAATTACTCATAAATAGATGTGTTTGTGAACTGAGATATCACTGTATTACTCAATATGTATTGGCTATTACAAGGCTTATGTAAATTTATTTAATATAAGTTTAACTTTGATAATAATGTATATTTTCTGTAGGTGATTTTTTAAAAACAAAGCATTATGAAGAATAAATTGATAATCCTTTAGTACCACTACCTAATCATAACCTATGTTATGATTAGTGTGTATATTTTCTCTGTATATATTCTAGCAGTAATATTTTGTATTTCTGCATACTCTGTGAATATAATGTATTGAATTCCTACTATGTGGTAGGACTAGATTAAGCATTTGACCATTAATGCCTCCTACAAATTCATAAAACAACTCTATAAGACAGGCATTGCTCTATTTTATAACAATATCCAGAAACCTGAAGCTCAGAAAATTTCCAAGGATCTCACTAAAAAGTGATAAATCTAAATATATATATGTTTGTATACATACATATATATATATATATATATATATATATATATATGTATATATATATATTGAGATATTTGAAACTCAGGTTCACATTATTTAAAACTTAGATTCTTCCATTCTGATTTTCATAATAGCAATAACATTTCTGTCCATTGTTAACTATTTCTAGAAAATAATATTCTTATGATTGTATAGTTTTTTATTACATGAAAACCTCGGGTTTATTTATTTCAACAATTTTATAGGGAGCACCTTTGAACATAGATCTCTAGCATCTGAATTTTTCCTCAGAATATTTCCTAGGAAAAAGTACTATAAAAATATCAACATTTTTTCAGGCTCTTCATATTTACTTTGAAAAGGTAAGACTATAGCTTATACATCATTATTACCTAATTAGACCAGAAACAATTCACTTGGGGAGTGGGGCTGAAA
Organism: Petromus typicus; assembly: GCA_004026965.1. Lineage (NCBI taxonomy): Eukaryota > Metazoa > Chordata > Mammalia > Rodentia > Petromuridae > Petromus > Petromus typicus. The sequence goes on from PVIR01008669.1 coordinate 45,447, forward strand.
ATAGATTGGCAAAAGGCAAAAAGAGAGAAAAGAACAAAACTATGAGGAAAACATTCTGATTAAGAAGAGAATAAAGCCTAGGATGAGCTGGAATCTGAAGACATTAATACATGTTGACAGCTTGTTTCCTTTTTCCTTTTTTCATTAGAATCATCAAATATTCTTTTATATAACTCTCCTTGAAGCTGTAGCTAATTCTAAAATTAAAATCTGAAGTGACATGAGTGGTGCAGTAAAAGGAGAGAAAGCTGGGCAGAGAATTCAACAGAGAAACAAGGAAAGCTGCTACTGTGTGTGCCACAGCTACTGAAGCCACTGTTTATCTCTCCATTACTTATGAAAAGATAATTTTGTTAAACTTGGTGAGATCAATTGGTTCCACGCCCTTTCTTCTGCTAAAAGTCTGTGAGAGGAAAGTATTCTGCAGTATAGCCTTTCCTTGTCTCTGAAGTAATCAGTCTTTTCCTTAGCATCAAATTCTCACTATTCCTCAACTTACTGTGCAGTGGCACACTGCCACGAAAGGCTTCCAAAGTGCTATTTCTGTTCTGTGATCACATCTCTGCGTGGTCAGCCCTGACATCTAGCCGTGCTTCATGGAACAGCCTTCTGCCTGCATCTGCGGTTATGTCCTACTTTCAACCCTCTTCAATGCCTGGTGGCTGTAAACATCCAGAAACATGTTGGCCATTATGATATCTGGCATCCTTTTCTCCTTCATCCTGAAAACCTAGGGCTCTGCCCAGCTCTCCTTCTCCGTGCCTCTCAGAAATCTAGTAAAATAACAACATAAAACTCACTAGACAAAGATTGTTGTGTAGGGAATGGTGGGGAGGTCAGGGGAAAGGGAAAAATGAGAATCAACATATGTCATGTACAGGTATAAAATTTTAATGTTACATGTGATCATAATGTATATGTGAGATGTACCAATAAACTCAATGGAAAAAAGATTGTTTTTCAGCTATTATGGGTTTATAATTGTTTCTAGAAATTGATAAAAAATAGATTATGGATCCTTCCTTCAAAATATGTTTAATAAGGTAGACAAAATATAAATAAATAGTTATGGTAAATGTTTATAAAGACATTCTTCAACATAGGCTCAAGGTAAAGCAGGGAACAACAAAATTAAATGTGGAGGAAGTAAAAGCTTTCCAAAGGAAATGGAAGGTGTTCTAAATGATGCATGGACAGGAAATAGGAAGACAGAGAATGTGTCCATGGTAGAAATGACAGCATCAAAGAAGTTAGGGGTTTTCAAGGTCACATGGTATGATGGGAAGGCTGGCCATATTTAGTAAGTAAAAATCACAGGGTAACAGTTATTTGCATTTTAGATGTATCCCAAATCATACACTTTAGAGTAATCTAAAATATTACTTATGTTGTATCTGAAATTCAAACTTAACTAGATATCTTAGATTATACCTGCTAATCATATGATACTAGAGATTAGCTCGTAACTTATAGGCTGCAATAAGAAGAAAAGAAAGGACTGGCTGGAAGACAGGGGCCAGGATCGAATCATGAACAGCTATTTAAAAATGGTCTTCAAAGTATTAGTGGGCTTGTAATGACCTCATTGGCATGTTCATGGTCACCTGGGTCTTGACGTGGGACAAGAGCATAGGTGGACATACTGTTAAAGTGTTCTGGCCCAGACACTTGAATCGAGGAGGTAGGAAATAGGACTGGACTTCATCAGCACTTTTATGTTACCACTCCTTCCCTGTGTACAAATGTTTCAGATACGGTCCTGACATTAACTATAGAAAAGGGGTCCTGGACCACTTTGATAGTGACTCAAAGTGACCAGGAATCTTAGGCAAATGATACCTAGTCCTTGTAGGTAAATAATTCACAGGAATGTAGAATAATACTTGCTGAACATCCTACATGGGCCTAATAATACAAATAAATAAATATGATGGATTTTTATATATCTGAAATCAAGCAGACTCAAGATAGTGCCATGTAGGAGATATTTTTCATCCTTTGAAGAAACAGTCTGATTTTATGCAACATGCCCAAATAACATAACTATTCTGGGTCAACAATTATTCCAAAAACTAGATTTTCTAATCCAGTGCCCTGTCCATCGCACCACTTCTTTATGGTTTCTGTAGGATGATGACATAACAGCATGACTGAGTGTAAAATACACCACCACTCCCTCAGAAGCAGAGGGAGAGGCAGGGGATTGTCAGAAAAGGAGCAAAACATGCTGCAGATCTCCTTGCCCAATGGAGGAGATTTAAATGGACATGGCTAAAGATAATACAACCGGGCCTAGGAGCAATTTCCTCACTGTAAACACACCGCTGAATGCTGAATGCTGAATGCTAAGAGACTTCTGGGGAAAGAGAAAGAATGCAACTTATTCTGGATTCCGCAGCATTGCAGGTTAAAGCAAGAGCATTAATAGATAAGACAAGAAATCATTAAATCTTTCTTATGTGTAATATCTAGGCTGCACAGGAAATGCAAGGAAAAATTGAGGCTGGAAAGGGTTAACAGCTGGGGAAGTGACAGTTTGAAGAGAGTCTTGAAACCTCTGTGATAAAGTTTGGACTACACACTGCAGGCAGGAGAGACTGTCCAGTTTGTAATCAGGGAAATGACATGACCAGTGGTGTTTTAGCAAAAGAGCTAAGCTGTGCGTGGAAACAGGTTGGATGGGGGAGAAATTTAATGCATGAAGACAAAGAAGACTGATGGAGTAGATTAAGAGTATTTCACAAATTTTACTTGAGGATCTCTGGATCCCTCTGCTGCTCCTTGAAGGAAAAGAGACTTCCAACTGGAGTCGGTGTAGATACTGAATCCTATGTCTCTCTCCAACTGATCAGAATGCAGTTTTTTTCTTAGTAGTTCTATAGAATAAATTGAAGTGATATTTAAAATATTGAATAAACAATACTGAATGAACAGCTAACCAGAATAAATGTTACTAAGGCTTAGGAGTTTTCTGCAGTACCAGCTAGGTCTAAGAGAGGAGATGTGGTGAAACATTACAGGTTAGGAGTAAGGTCAGCCAAGCTGCAGAGGGAATTTTACACATACACCTCCAAAGGTAAGATGTCAACATTACAGTGGGTAAAAAAACCTCACTTGACATGCAGAGCTTTCCATAATCTGCCTGGAATCCATGTCTAACTTTGCCTGAAATATATACTATCCCAAACTCTCCTCTACAGAAATTAATACTATTTATTTGCCAAAAAAAAAAAAAAACCTTTTTTCTGACTGTGTTGCTGCAAAGAGTCTATTCCTAAGTATGTTTGGGAAAATTTCAGTTCTCAGGGCTATTCCATATCCAGCCTGCTCTGGTCCTATCAGGCCAGTTGTGAGAATATTTGACACACCTGTATTGATTTGACAAGCTCCTCTTTATCATGAGATCCAGAACAAGGTGAAAATACCCCCAGAAAGTCACCCCTCCTTTCTTCACCACTACTCAGGGATAAAGGTCTATATCAACTCACCTGACTCTCCACAGGTAGCACTTGCCGTTACGCTCCCAAATGCCCACTTCATCCCTTACCTCCAGGTCTTCATAAATGCTTTTTCTGTTATTTACAAAGGCCTACTACCACTGTCATCATCTCCTCTGAGGCAAAACCTTCTCATGCCCAGCCATTTGACTGAAGCCCTATTTTCATGCTTTCATTCCACCCTCTCGTTCTCAGAGAGACCTTCTCTTATCACCCTATCCAAGGAGCACTTGCTTCCCATTTGTTCTGTCAGCCCATAAGTTTCCCTCGTGGTATTTGTAGCAATGTGAAGCATAATTTTCTTGGTGGGTTTTTATTTAACTTTCATCTTACATAGAACATAAGATTTGTGGAAGCAAGAGTAGCATCTGTGTAGTTCAACATTGTATCCCTAATACCTACAGAAGAGTGTGAGGCAATAAAAGATTGCTCTGGTTTAGATTTTTAAATGTTCTCCAAACTGCCTGGGTTCAATGTTTGTTCCCTAGCTTCCTAGTAAGGTGCAAAGAAGTCAGATTAGTAGAGATGCCCCCTCTTCTCTTCTTCTCCCTCTTCCTCTCTCCTGTCATTTCACATCCTTGTGTATTCAGAGGTGGAGCTTTGGAAGGTGATTGAACCATGCGGTTGCGGTACTCAGCAGCAGATTCATCCACTGGTGAGTTCATAGCTACTTATGCTCCTAGTAAGGAGAGTGTGGTCAGAAGAGGAGAATCACTGAGGGCATATCCTGGGTGTATCTCCCTACACAGCTCCTCTTTTAAATCCTGTTTCATGGACACTATGTAAGTCATGCAACTTTCCTTTGCCATGAACTTCCATCAAGCTGTCTCTGCATTGGAGCAAGTTGACCATGAGTCAGAATAAACTTCTCTTGTAACTTGCAGAAATTAGGTATTGTGTTTCAGCAATGAATAACGTGGTCAAGACTTCAGAAATGAGATGAACAGCTTTGCTGTACTATACACCCCCCACCCCTGTGATGTTTTTCCTCATCCTAAGCTCAAACACAAAGGAGCCAAACATTCATGGAATGGAACTTCTGAAACCATAAGGGAAAATAAATGTTTTCCCTTAAATTGTTCTCATGTTTTGTCATAATAGAAAATTGACTAACACAGAGATGCTTGAAGTTTGTAGGAGGAAGAAGGCAGGTAGACAGCCCCTACCCAGCCAGCCGGACAGACTGGCAACCACAGAGGCCTCCCAGGACTTAACAGGCTGCACTCTTCTTGTGAGGACTATCTTAGTTTCCACTGCTTTCAGGAAATGTTCATGAGCAACATGATAAAGCTCTGGGTGAGTGGGCACAGTAACTCTGTGGTAAGGTGAAGAGTCATGCAATCATAGTGAGACATATTTGTGCCAGGGATCTCAGAGATCCCAGGACTCATTTTTATAATATTTGAGTTTTAAAGGAATTATCAGTTTCTCAGAGCACCAGAATCAGCTTTTGTTCTTCTGGATTGCTTCAAAACAAACACTGCTTTTGCTGCACATTTCAATAGACCAGTGAGCAGTTACAGATGGCTGTCAGCAGGGCAAATGCACCCTAGCCACACTGCTCTGTATTCTAACTTACTTCATTCAGTGTTTATTTTCCACTATCATAACAATACCTGGTTTATTATAAAATTAAATGTCAGTATAAAATATGAACTCTAAAAAACCAAATTGTGTTTCTGTCCTCTCTAGCATGACTTATACTTTATATAATAAAGGAGCAAAGAAATATGCATATGAATACTTAGTGGGGCTCTGGAAAGTTTGATGGAAATTACTGACTTCAGTGTTTCACCTCAATTTTTAACATAGTATTGAGGAAGCTTCAGAATTTTAATAGTAAGAATGAAATAAACATCCACATTTAATATAGTCATCTTCCGAATCTGGAAAAAATTGCCAAAATCAGTGTATGTACATAAAAGCACAACAGAAGAGGAAACTTTCTCTAGATAAATAAATATATGATGTTTTTCTAGGCTGACAGAAGGGAGAGAGAAGACAAATAGAGATTTGTACAGATCTACCTATGCAGCCAAATAATGGAGGAAGAAGAAAGAAAGATGCACAAGCACGTGTCCTATGGACAATTAACAGGAATATAGAATCTTACAATTCATTACGTCTCACATTTTCTCACTTAATTGTCAGGATACATATGGTGAAAGTTAGAGATTATTTCCCTACTTTACAAACAAGAAGATGCCTAGACATCAGTGCTTCTCCAACATCACAGGGTTAGCAGAGCCATTGAGACACTGGCTCCTTCTCACGTGCCAGCCAGCAAGTCCTTTCCGTGTGTTCCTGATGCAAATGCTCTATGAAATGTGCCTCAAGCAATCATTCATTTAAGGTCTGAGTACCTGAAATATGATAGAATATAACATGTGCAGATCATAGATCTTTTGCGGACAGATTATTGTTTGTAGGTTATAGAACCTTCTGTGAAATGTCTCAAGTCCACCAGGGCAGGGGGAAACTTACTGATTTGGGCTTGGATATTCCCATGACAATGCAAATTTTCTGTGTTCATATATGTTCAATATCTTGTAGTAATTTTGTCTAGAAATCACTTCTGTGTATCATGAGATCAAACTAATACTTCAGCCCTTAATTTACACTTCCTAAAAATCCAACCACCAACATCCAATTCAGTGTACTAATTTTTATGTGTCAGTATTTCTAAAATATTCAAAATTAATCCCAGTGGAAGAAAGAAAAACATACTATTTTTTCCTGTTTGCAATATGTATTATTCCAAGAGGAAGAAGTATAAAAGAGACTTTTCTCTCTGCTGAGAGAACTGACTTAGATATCTACAATTCTGTAGAGAGTTGAGAAAACAGAAGTAGACAAAGGAAAAGAAGAGAAATAGTATATAATTGGTTAATGATACTGTTGTTAAATTTGTTATTACTGTTTTATTTGGGAAATGAAATATTTTATTTAATATGGGAAGACTCATTATGAACCAGCATTTTGCAAAGTACTTTTTAGTGAGCTCTTCAACAAGAGAGGAGAGAGATTGGAAACATTTGGGAGATGCTGTGAGTCCCAAGAGCCTTACAGCCTACCAGTGCATGAGAGTGCCCTGAAACCTGTAAAAGATCTTTAAAGGTTGAAATGGCATCTTTAACTTTGTTTAGCATAAAATTATGAAGTTACTTATTTTCAAAATTTATTTTTTTTAAAAATATATTAGTCAAAGAATACATTTAAAGGTACTTCTTAAAGTACACTTATATTTAAGTTCAATCACTACCTTATTTAATTAAACCAGCTACTTATAATATTAAGAAAAACTTACAGTTACTATTATGTTAAATAATATCATTGTTTCTATAAGACTGTGTAAAAACTAGTAATGAAAGAGTGACATTAAGAATAAGTTTATTGCCAAAGCAATAAAAGGCTTACTTCCCTCTCAGCTCTGTCTTTTAGTAATGAGTTATTTACGATATAGACACAGTTTTCTCTCATGTTACGCCTGAAATACAGTGCGCCTGAAATACAATCAGTGATCATTCTGATTGTCTCCTTGGGGCTGTATTAGTAATATAAAAAATTACCCAATAATATCTTTTTTAAGTGGAGTTAAACTTTTGTTATTATAACCCCTTACCATCTATATCTCACTACTGTTTCTTATTGTTCATTATTTTGTAGGATTTTTTTTTTTTTTAAGGTTTTTTGAGACAGGGTCTCGCTTTGTGGTTCAGGCTGGCCCTGAGCTCAGCCTCCAACTCACATCACAGCAATCCTCCTGCCTCTGCCTCCCGAGTGCTGGGATTACAGGCGTGAACCACCACGCCCGGCACTGGTATGTGGTATTGGTTGCCGCTGGGGTGAGTCTCCACACCCAGTATTGTTATGTGGTTACTGGGGATCGAACCCGGGTCCTTGCGCTTGCAAGACAGGCGCCGGAACCACTGAGCTAACTCCCCGGCCCTATTTTGCAGGATTTTATACATCAATCTTTCTTGAACTTGCTTCAGAGGAGTTTTATTTCAACTTTTTCATTTGTTCAATATTCTTGTATTTTGTTTTAATAGTTCAGTGATATGATCTCTTTTGAGACTACTTCTGTACATCTGAGTGGAAATTGAACACCATCACAGATAGAAAGAATTATGAGGTTATTTGTTTCAAAACTTCTTTTGAAAAAAAAAATCTACATTTTTTGGAAGCAAGAATACATTTATAAGTACTTCTTAAAGTATATTCATATTTAAACTCAGTTTCTTAGTTTAATTAACTAGTTATCTATTATATTAAATAAAATTTCACAAAACCAAAACATTGAGTCTATCTAATTAGTTTGATCTTGATTAGAATATCTATTATAGAAAAATCAATATTAAATATAATTATTTTTCAAAACAATGACAGTAAATAATGGAGTTTGTTACAGACTATATGCTTGTGCCTCCCTTAAAATTTAAGTCAAAGTTTGTATATTCAATGCGATAACATTTGGAGGTAGGATCTTTGGGCACTGAAGTCATGAGGATGAAGCTCATGAATGGGATTTGTATCTTTATGAGAGATTCCAAGAACAGAGCTTTCCCTACCCCCCACCTTGTGAGGACCAATCAGAAGCCAGCTGCTAGCAAATCATGATGAAGTAGACCTTGCCATCTGCTGGTTCTTTTGATTTTGAATTTCCAGTCTCTAGAATTGGGAGTGATAAGTGTTTAACCCAGGCTGCAGTATCCTGTTATAGATGCCTGAATAAATTTAGAGAGGCTTCATAAAAATGAAACTAGATTGGGATAATTCAGTTCTACTTTCAACTTTTGCCCATGATGACTTCACACCTTGGATTGCAGCCACATCACTGTAGCCCACACATTATGGTTCCTCTGGTGCTTGGAATACAAAGCTCATGAACATTTTATAAAATGATCATTGCTCAGAGCTCTCCTCTTTTCAATAAAGGACAAAGTAATTGCATTTTCATCGAGATCATTTTCTTTAGTTACATGTACAAAACTCTTTATAGAAATATGATTTCTATTAACTTCAGGTACAAATAAGCAATCCCCATTTTCCCCTTAAATCTATTTAGTGAATAGAAGGCTTTGCTTGAGAAGGAAAAATAATGAACTGATATTCATTTCCTCTCAACTGTTTATAAGATTTATGTCATTCATTATTTATTTTTGTCAATTAATTTTTAATAGCTAGTCACCAAAGGGAAATTAGGAAATCTAAACCATTAATGTCATGTTTTATATTCTCTTAAAAGCCTTGTGTTTAGGACATGCCTAAGGTCTTCACAACATTTCAGGTTCTCAGAAAGTTAAGCAACATGTCTTTTGTTTGTTTGTTTGTTTTTAGGTTTTTTGAGACAGGGTCTCGCTTTGTGGTTCAGGCTGTCCCTGGGCTCAGCCTCAGACTCACATCACAGCAATCCTCCTGTCTCTGCCTCCCAAGTGCTGGGATTACAGGCGTGAGCCACCACGCCCAGCACTGTGGTATGTGGTACTGGTTGCTGCTGGGGTGACTCTCCACACCCAGTATGGTATGTGGTTACCGGGGATCAAACCCTGGGTCCTTGCACTTGCAAGACAGGCGCCGGAACCACTGAGCTAATTCCCCGGTCCAAGCAACATGTCTTTTAAATTTGAAAATAAATCTGCAATTCCTCAGTAAAACTCTAACATTGTATATTTTACCTAACGCACATAATTATGAAAATATATGCTTTTAATTTTCCTTTCTTTAAAATTTAGCCCAAAATGTCATATCAAACTTCCAATTTTCAAGCAAAGGAAAGAGTAGAATACAGAGGAACATGAAAAAATCAGAGTCCAAGGCAAGACAAAAATGCCTGGGAATAAAACAAACCTGTTGTATTTGTTTCCTGTGATTAATTTCAGATTAATTTCTTGAATCTTTAAGATTCCATGTCTTTGGGAAACATGTTTTCATGAAGTTCCAACTTTATAGGGAGAGCTGTGTCTTTAAAATAGCAATCATTTTTGTTCCTCGGTATATAAACAAAGAAAATAAGATTTTCTTTTCCAATTGTGTCCTTAAACATTTATGACATGTCTAAGATTTAAAAGAACTTTGTAGTCTATTTCACAATATATAACATACAATTCTACGACTCATTTACATCTTTGTTTTCTCATACCAGAGAAAAGATGTGATATGTACCTATCTGTGCCCTATTTATTTCACTTATGTGGATATCCTCAAGGTATGTCCATTTAAGTAGAAATGATTCAAACTTATCATTTTTATGGCCGAGTAATACTCCATTCTGTAGAAGAACCACAGCTTTTTTATCCAGTCTCCAGTTAATGGTCATTTGGATTGTTTCCAAGATGTAGCAATCACAAATTGGGCTGCTATAAACATGGGTGCACATACGTCACTGTGATATGTTATATATTGTGAAATAGAAAATGCTCAAAGTGAAATAGGGTGAAGGGGGAAAATAATGAGATTATAACAAAAAAGTAAGGAAACAAATTTTATGTATATGGGGGGTGGTAGTGTGGGTAGGGCTATGGGAAAAATGAGAATTAAGTTGTGTCTTATACTGGTACAAATCCTCATTATGGAGTGCAATCATGATGTGTATATGTAATGTACCAATAAAGATCTAAAAAGAAAAAAGAACTTTGTAGTCACGCTTGCATAAACAGCTTTAGCTTTCTAATTGTCTAACAATAGCTCCAATAACACCATTGTCACTAAGTTAATATTAAAGCTCTTCATTGAGAAATGGTTCTTGCCCTTTGTGCACCAGGCTTTCTTTTAATATATTTAAGAGAAGTTTTTATTTCTCTTGGTATGTAGCCTCAAGATCTAGATAGCAATACTGATCTTTCAGATCTACAAGATCATTACAGACCCTCCCTCTAACTCCAAAAGGAACATGTATCCACTAGAAAATGAAACTTCCAAACAATTATATAGGAATCATAAACTCCAAGCTCAAATATTAGATAAAATTCCCCCCAAAATCACCTAATTTCTTCTAAACTTTCTCTGATTTTTAACAGGTACTAATGATTTCAAAGGTATTTATTTTGTATTTTTGTTCTAGATAGTTTATGCAGAATTTAATTAACCATAAAAGCTGATTCATGGCTACATATAGTTGAATATCTG
>PVIR01008670.1:0-55950 GCA_004026965.1 Petromus typicus
AAAGAAATATACTATATCCTTGTAAGTAAGTGTATGTGTAACAAAAGAAAGAATAATCTTATTAGCTGCACACCACAGGGAAACATCTTCAATGTGTGAATTTGAAGCAGCCTGGCAAATACAGTGCCACACAGAAATGACTGTGGAGTAAGGAGAGAGCAGAAATAGCCCTTCCTGCAACTGTCTTTCACAAAGCACGTTATATTGATTGGGCTTTGCTTTTTACTTAAAAGGTAACCAGAGGCTTCTGTCATAAAGACTGATGAATATTTTTCTTAGCAAAGCACAGTAGAGTGTATTCATCATATTCTGAGGTTCAAATAAGAGACAATGACCTAGTGGATAACTGGTTAATCACTGAAGGGTCCCAAGCAAGGATGACCCTGGAGAGCAAACCGGTCTGGGGCAGCCAGCAATGGGATGGAGACCGGCCTGGTCTGACCCACACAGCTTAGATGAAGAGTCACAGCCTGGGCTTCGGGCTTCACCTTGGCAGAAGCCACTGGTGGGTCGGGACCAGACCACACAGCAGAGACCTCTGTGCCGTATGTGATAAAGGACACCATGGCATGAAGAGGAAAGAAAAATATGGCCCCACCTGAGCTCTCTCCCCATTCGGACAGGTGGTGTTAACCTTTTCAAGAAAAGTGTCCACTGCAGTCTATGCCGTACCGCAAACGCACCGAGCGAGGCCTCTGGATTACAGGACGGCCACGTCTCCCAGGGCACGGTTCCATCGCAGCTCTCAAACTTTCAGAAGCCTGGCACCGACCTCTCTGTGAGCCCACTGCAGAGAGGAGCTGCGAGGAGCTGAGGACGATGCAGAGGCTGAGCTGGGGAAGGCCGCAGTGATTGCTGGCACCCGGCTCACCCGTAACTCAGCCAACTGTGTAAGTGAGTGACTTCAGTTAAACTGAGTCACTGGCACCCTGTGGGGAGACAGACGAGCAGTGTGGCAGCTACAGCATCCAACACAAACCGGCTCACAAGACACCCCATTTCACCTGTGCTGTTAGTTTAAGAAACTAGCATCTGTGATCAAAATGTACACATCTGTCTTTTAAATCTTATCCTTTATACACACACTGTTAAATATAATAAAATTCCCAATATTTTCTTATTTTTGTCCTAGATCTCCTTAAGCCTTTTGTATGAAACTAAAAAGAAAAATTTGATGAGATATTTCGGAGCTGCAGTTTTACACGTCACTTAAGTGAAAATGTTGGAAACCTGCCCCTCTCCCTCGCCTCCTCCCATCCATTCTCTCCTCTGCACTACCTCATTCACACTCTCACGTGTTAGACCTTCCTCCTCTGCCTCGACAGTGAGGAAACTCAGATGCCTGACTGGTGATCTCTGTCACTCAAAGGACGGGAGAAGAGCCACAGGCCTGAAGTAAGTGTGTCCAGATAGAAGGGCTGCAAAACCTCCCCAGTACTTGATCTGCTCCTTCCTCTTTGTTACCAAGGTGATCTGGGTGCAACCCAGCTCCACCAAAGATTTCACACATATGCCCTGCTAAACAATAAAACCCCAAAACCAAGTAGTTGCTGAAATATCATCTGCTCTCCCAACAAAAAAATATAAAAGAGGAAAGTTACTTAGAAGAACGCACCCTGAGTGACAAAAAACCTCCAAGCAGGGAAACTGTAATGTTTTCAACAACCCGAAGTCATCTACAGTAATAAGTGTGGTGTCTGTGCGTCCTTCCCAAACTGACCTCATGTGGCTCCTTAAGAGTTTTTAGCACCAATAAACTTTCAGCATTCTGAACAGAAAGTGTCAGGGGGCTTCTGAGAAGCTGTGCGTGTGTGTGTGCATGTGCGTGTGTGCATAAATCCTAATTCCATTTCTTCCCATGGCTTCAGCCCTGCATCTAACTGCAATTAATGGCATTCCTTTGGAATTGCCGTGTTGCTCCGCAGCAGGAAACCCTCCACGCTGGGGTCCGTAACAGATGCCTCCATGGGCTGGAGGGGCTGGAGGCAGCTCCCCTTCCCTCCCCTGCTGGGCACTGATAGCTGCCCATGCATATGGACTGCAGACCTGCAATAGGGACAAATCTACATGCAGCAGGGGTCAGTGCTGCTCGTGGGGCAAGGTCATGCCAAGAAGTGTGCAAACTGGACTCCTCACGTGCCTCTGGGCACACAGCAAGAGACACTGCTCACCTTCACTGTGCACAGGCTGGGAGGAGGAGAGAAAGCTGCAATTACGTCTGTCCACTCAAATTCTAACCTGCCTGTGGCTGTGCGAACATCCACAGAGCTTGGTCCACACAAAGGGACCTCGCATGACCTAAAACAGCAGGAAAAGAGTACACCAGGCCGCTGGAGGCCTGAGGCCACAGACCAGTGTCAAGAAAGCCTGGGAGGCTTCAAGAAGGACAAGGATCTTGCTATTGGCATTCAGAACTGGGAGGGACCCAAAGATGTTTAAACATACACATATTCAGCTGGGCATGGTGGCTCATGCCTATAATCCCAGCACTTGGAAGGCAGAGGCAGGAGGACTGCTGTGAGTTCGAGGTTTGCTCAGACTACATAGTAAGCTCAGAGCCAGCCTGAACTACAAAGCGAAACACTATTTAAAAGAAAAAAAAAATGTAAAGCAACATTGCAGATTTTACTTTGGAAGTGTACCCCACCCAGGTTTGGAACCAGTGATCTGAGCCATCTGCTTATTTTAGTAAATAAAAGCTTAGAAGTTCCAATAATTTAGCATCAGTTTATAAATCACATAGTAGGACAAGAATTCAAGGTTCCTAACTTGGCGATCTGTACTCTTTCGACTCTGCTATGCTATATAATAAGCCACTGCTAGAATCATTTTTATTTAAAAATGTTTAATCAACCGAGACAGTACGCTTTTCAAATGTGTCCACCGGATGCAGGAGTGGACAGTCCACCACTGTTGGAAGCCTGTGAAGCAGACCCTGCGGACACACAGCACCGCAGCCGCCAAGATGCTGCCGAACACCCCTGCACACTCCCTGCTCATTGCCCTATCTTACTCCCCAGCTAGAGCAGGCGCAGAGGGTGTTCTCTGCCCTGCACTGTTTGCACCCCTGGGGACATTCTCCCAGGAGAAGCAAGTTAACCTACAGTGCTGTCCCCTGATATGATCAACCATATGAGCTCTTCAAGATTAGTGAACATCCCTTAAAATCTAACTCACGTATATGATTCAGCAACTTCTTTGTACCAAGAGCGTACCAACTTCTTTGTTTGTACCAACTTCTTTGTACCAAGGCTGCCGTGGTCAGCCTTGAGCTCAGCAGGCTGTTGACTCTCCTGTCCCAGCTAACTCTCTGTTTCTGAGTTGAACTTTCTAGACTCTGTAAACAGCCACCTGCCCCTTCAGGAGAGGGCTCTGGCCTCTGTAGGCGACCCCCCTGTGGTGTGGTCAAGTACAGTACACTTTCACTTTTCACTTCACCTTACAGTGCAAGGCCAGTCCCCTCAAGGGGCCGCTGTTTGCGATTGGAGACACAGTCAATGGTTACAGAAAATTTCTTAGTAAGCAAAGGTGTGCGCTTCAGGACAACAGCGAAAACTATAGCGAGTGTACAAGCCAGGCATGCCGCAGTCTCTCAAAGTGCTTCGTGTTGCTGCAGTGCCAATCGCAGTGCCTCTTTCTCGGTCAGTCTGGCTAAGTGTCATCAATTTTGTCTTTCTAAATAACAACATTCACTTTCTTTGATCTTTCATCTTTCTAGCTTATTTGGTTTCTTCTGATCTGTACTACTTGCTTCGTCCTGCTGACTTGTGGCCTTGTTTTTTTCCTGGAATGTAGTTACTGGAGGTGTGAAGACAGGCTGTTCACCTGACTTCTCTCTTTCTTCTTGAAGGAGGTGTTTATTGCTGACGTCTCTCCGAGCGCTGCCTTTCCTGTATCCCACAAGTTCGTACATTGTGCGTCTATTTTAGTTTGTCATGTGGGGTTTTTTTTCCATTGCCTTTCCGTTTCTCTTTTAGTCCAGTGTTTGCTCAGGAAGTTTGTTTAGTTTTCTTTTATTTGTGAATCATCCAAAGTATGACCTATTAATCTTCATGTTTATTAATTGTAGATTAAAAAGGTCCTTTAAATTATTTAAAACATTTTAAATTTGCTAAGATTTATTTTGGGATCCGAATTATCTACACTGGAGAAGATTTTGTGTATACTGGAGTGGACATTCTTTGAGATAAAATGTTCTGCGTGTCTGTTCGGTCTGTTTGGTTTCTAATATTAACCAGAAAATGTTTTCCTATTGATTTTCATTACATAAAGAAAATGGGGTACGAGGTCCCCAAATATGGCTGTATTTTTGTTACTTCCTCCCTTCATTTCTGTTAATTTGTGGTTTATATAACAATAAAATTTAATATGTTTATGTGTATACAACCTTTCTTACCTCAACTCATCTTTGCTTTAGAAGATAGCAAGGGTAGTCATGCATATATAGGAGATCACATACCTGAAATGCACAGAATAGACTCCAGATGTACAAATTCACACACACACGAGCACACAGAGGAGGGACAGAGGGACAGGGAAGGGTCCCTAGAACCTGGCTGATCCAGTCCTATCACATTATGAGAGACGGAGCCTGTCAGACTTAGTCCCAAATGTTCCTAAACCGCGAGTAGATTCCCGAACCTGAAATGGCCTTAATACTGAAATCAGTGGTGGGATCTTTGCACAGATGCATCTGGAGTTGTTGTCTAGAACAGTGAGGGGCAGAGACCCTCCACAGAGCATGTTTTCCTTTAAGTGCGGCTGAACACTTTGGTTTTTGCCTTACTCCCTGAATTTACAGCCGAGAACAAGCTGTGGCTCCAGGCCGTTACTGAACCTCTCCCCCTGCCTGGCACTGCAGCGCAGTGTGGTGGGAGGTATTACATAAGCTACCTCTTCTCACTCCTAATGACTTCCATTACAAAACAAGTCGGCTGCGATAAATGGCAAGTGAACTTCAAAGGAGATAATGGAAAATGTCCTTATCCATCTAAAAAATACAAACGGTACATTAAAGAATAAAAACCTCCATAACCATATTTCTTTTATGCTGTTTTGCAATTCCTCAGGACAATAAAAGCTTTTATTGTTCAGGAAAATAGTCTATCGAGGCAGCATTAAGGAGAATGTGGGCATTCAATGGGATGACGCCTTGGAGAAGGAAAGGCTTAGAAATGCTGAGGTACACTCAGCAGTTGCCTGTCCTTAAGGACTTGCCACTACTTGGGAGTCACAAAATTAACAACATCTGCATGAAATTCCTGGGTAGGACTGAGCATGAGCACACTTAGAAGGACTGTCAAGAACACTCGCCACTGCATGAGTAAGACATGACGGAAGACTGGAGGGGCAGGAACTGAGTCAGCGATAGTGAGGCAAGGCTGTAGCCTGCTCACAGCAGTTCCGACTCTGCCCCCCAGCACCTGGCATGTGCCAGCCCTGGCAGGAGGTCATGGAGGTCAAGGGTCATCATGCTGGGTGGACAGGTGCTGTACGCTAAAGACCCTGTAAATGTGCTAACTTCACATCGGTCTAATAATCTTAGGGTTGAAGTGAAACTGACTGCTTTATTAAAGTAAAAAAACCCACGTAAAAATTTCTTATTTTTATTAGTTCTTGCAGTACATTAAGAGTACATTCATCATGGGAAACTGATACACATACATAATATACTTCACCCTTTTGCCATCCTCTTCTTCTCCTTCCTCTATAGCTTTATTCCCTTCCCATCTGCATCTCCCTGTTCCCTATGACCTATCTCTTGTCTTGCGATCCCATTTATTTAGACACTGGGCCCTTCATCCCTTTCTGTTTTGAAATGAACACTCAGGAACACATGAAGGTAGATTAGTAAAATAAAATAAGTAATAAAATAAATAAGCCAAAGGCTTTTTAGTTCTTTAAATTTGTTTTTCACAGTATCCACTGGATTTCAGGATTGTACATATTTTTAAATTCTTGGTTCTTGGTTGCTTAGAATGGAGAGTAAAACATAGAGGAAAAAAAGCATTCGTGTTATATAACTTTCATGTGAAGAACGTTTTAGGAAAGTTAATGTTGCTTTTATATTTAAAAATATTTGCTTCTATGTCTATTCCTGAGTCATTTCAGGATACATCTGTTTAAGATGAAACTGTCAACCACTCGTCAGCTTTTTTGATATCATGAAAGATGAGTGAATAAAATGTTTTCCGGGGGCAGGACAAGTAACACGACCAGGCTGGTCTGGGAAGCAGCATCCCTCTCACACTGCCCTTGCCTGACCTCCGATTTCGAGAGGCCTGTGGCGGTATCTGCCAGATAGCTGCTCTGGGAGAAGCCCAGCTCTTCCAGCCAGGGTGTGAGAGGGGGAGCAGCGCGGTCATGTGACACCCCTTGGCAGTACATGGGCTCCAAGGACCTACCTGTTCACACAGGTGATGGCCCTGAGGACTTGAACGTCCCAGCAGGGGGCTCAGGTCACCATGCCAGGCTGCCAGCCAGCAGCTGGGCTGTCCAGGTGCTCTCTCCTAGGCAGAGCAGGGCTGCCATTGAGGGGCAGAGAAGTACTAACTCCACGCAGTTTCCTTCTCCTGTGGAAGCATCAGTCTTCTGTATAAGGTTAAAATCTTTCAGAGAACCTTAAGAGACCTTCTCCCTAACTGGGCGTCCCCACCGACTTCCTCAGATCTGGCCAGAGCTGAACGGGAAGTTGGGACAGGTAAGAAAGTTGGACCACGCCATCCAGCTGCTGACCTACTTCACACCTCCGAGAAGGACAGAGTATCTCGTCTACTTTAGTTCCAGCTGGAGCTGTGCCTTGTGGGGACACAGCTACTGCTCTAGGCACTGGGCTGGTCACAGTGCCCAGTCACACTGGCCTCTTTGCAGACAGAAGCCAGCAGTGCCCAGGATGGTGGCTCCGCTCCTCGGGGGACGCCAGTCACACGGCCCTCAGCTAGCATCCACAGCAAAGGCAGTCGGAGGAGAGCAAACCCCTTCCGCCCTCACTTCAGAAGCCCAGATACCGGCCCAGCACCTCAACAAGGGCATCGGGTAACATGGCTAGGACTGTAAGCACATTTTGAAATGTATTATGTCTTTTTGATAAGTCTATCATGTAAATCTGTAATTAGGGGCTTATAAAACAGCTAACTTTTTTGAAGAAAAAACAATGTGCTGTAATTGTCTATTAAGTCAATGGGTACTCAGGGACTCTTAAAACTGCTGATTATTTACTTGCTGTGATTTGGAAAAAGACTAAAGATTTGTTCTGAAATTCTCTGTAAAATAGAATGAAGTTGGAAATATGCTGTTACTTGGCTAAGTTAAGTGATTTCAGTTCTTCATGAGAATAACATCCATCTATCATACTTATTGTTCCAGATCTGGATTATAATTATTAATTCTTATTTCCTAATCTAAGTGAATTCCTATCTCTGATTGCATAAGACTTCTCTAATTCTACCAAGTGCCAAATGTGCCTCTAGAGAGGGATTTATTAATCATTCATTTTTAAATGTTGAATAAGTACTTTATCTCACTTACCAGGATAAACAATGGATCAGGCCATATGGTGTATTTATAAGTCATTCTGTTGTTTTATACATCTGCTGTGTGTTGACCTGAAATGGATAAAAATGAACAATATCTTCTATTAAGTTGCATTCTATTATTCTCATTTATGTTTGTTACACAAATTAGCAATGTTCCAAAGGTGTCTAATATGAATTATAAGACAATATATATTATAATTTATAGCAGCATTATTCTATTAACATACATTTTAATTTTACAATAATGCTTCATTTAATTTACTCTGTAATCAAGCATTACAATCACTTCTAAATATAAATCAAACAGAAGCCAAAGCAAAAAGAAAAATGACAAAATTATTTAGACATGGAAGCCAGCTAGGAAATCTCCTTTTTCTGCCTGTCAACTTCCCATTTAAGAAAATGTCCTTTGTCATCGGGTGATGCTCTGACCCCAGTTTCTCCTCCAAGGTCTGGCTAGAGGAATGCCGTAGACAGGACCAATGCCAAAGGCTGCGGGTCCAAGCTCTGGACTGTCTCTGAAAGTGTGTGTCTGTTCTCCACAAGGTGGACAATGTGTGTGTGTTTAGATCGTGGATAAACAGTGGCAGGTACGACAGCCCCCATCCCACCATCCAAGAGGCCCACACTTGTCTGGTGATCAAGGATAACTTAAAGTTATCACACATGACAATGTGCACAAAGGAGAAAAGGAAGCGGTGAAATGGAAGAACTGACAGTTTTCCTAATGAGACATTTGAGACAGGGTCTAAAGACAAGAGCGAGCCATCCCCTAGCAGAGCAAATGGGCCTGCCTGGTGCATGGAGGTGTGACAGTGATGGACAAGAACATCCAGCCCTCCTGCATGGGGAGGAGAGGTGTGCCCAGCCCTGTCCCTGCTCTGCTCTTTCCCGAGTGTCCTGCGCACCCTGCATCCAGCAGCTAGCACTGTTTCCCCTGACTTGAGGCTGGAGGTAAAGCAACAGGCTCGAAGCCACTCCAGCAGAACGGAAATTTAACTCCATGACTTTCTAACAACAACACCCATCATATTGTGGCCCAAACTCAGTTAATTTCTGAAGCATGCCCTCTTGGACACTCTGCTGTGCCTGAAGAAGTAATCAGGTACATGCTGGATGTCAGGAGAAAGGACTCCGGGAGACACGAAAACATGACAGAGAGACCTTGATATACAAATGATGCCCAACCTTAATGACTGCACTATGATCTTAACTAGAAAAAGTGTGCCAGGCAGGACTGCACGCCAGCTACCCCAGACATGGGGAGAAAGGGTGAGCAGCAATAAGCCCTGCAGGGAAGAGACAGCTAGGGAGGACACCACCACGAGTGTTAGGTCGCCGCCGGCAGCTGTGTCTCCATAGCAGGCTCAAGGGGCGGACTCCTATGGTTTTCCTCAGCCATGCTTTCAAGGCTGGAACTACATGAGAGTCCTGGCCCAGGGACCAATCCTGCCTGTACATGGATTTCAGCAGCACCCACGAGCCCCAGCAGGTGCCCACTTCAGCTTGCTTTCTGCAAGAGACTGAAGGGTACCAGCAACATGGAAACCAAAGAAGCTATCATTTATTTAGGAAGATCTAGAATTTTAACAAATCTAACAAAATCTATATGAGAATTACTGAGTTTCAATTTCGCTGGGCCTGGACCATGTCCATGACTACAGACTCTGCCAGCAGCCCAGGTCCAGTGTTAGCTCAGCTCAGCACAGCTCTTTGAGGTTTCCTTGGATTGACACCAGGGCATCTGCTCAGTCTTCAGCACCAAGGTAGCAATCTACACTTAGCATTCCTACTAGATAGGAGGCTGTGTGATTTTATTCACTGCATACATCTGTAACCTGTAGCCTCTTTAGTTATACACTGGAAGCTCACTGGAAAGAAACAACTGTATATACATGGAATGCTTGCACATGTAAACATGGATTTTGTATCTCTAGTTTCCAAGGCATTTTTTATAATACTAGCTACAAATGTGTTGAAAAAGATCATGCATATTCTAAAGAAGAAGAGATGCAAATACTAATTAAAAAACTCTGCAGTGTGACTGAAAACTATAGCGAATGTTATAGTTTCTAAAATGTATTCTTAAACAGTAAAAGACACATTGCCATTAATCCTCCTCTGAATCTTCCTACTCACTTTGAGCACAGGTATCCCGCTCCTCGGGCCCTTTCTGAAGCAGCTCTGGAGTCCTTGTTCAAGAGAGCCTTCAGTGAACTGTCCTGGACGCCTTCAAGTCCACCACCTATTCAAAACCTTCACTTGCCACAGTCATTTCCACTTGGAGGAACAGCCAGAAGTTGCAGGTTGCAGATCTAGTGACTGAGGTGCAGGAGGACTCATGTTTTCATGAGCTGCTGCCTTGGGCAGCATTGCTCACAGTGCTTTCTGTCGCACTGAAAAAAGACACGGAAGAAGACTTCCCACAGTCCTCCAGAAAGTGACAAGAACACCAGGGTCAATGTTTTGGAAGTGGGGGGACTATTTAGAGGGATGTTCATGGCAGTATGCCTTTTACTATAATAAACCTTAAACACCCACCATGTATTTTGATTACATTTTATAGCTTGTATTTACATTTGATCATTCTTATTTCCTCATAATTTATCACCAGTAAGAAAGCTTCTCCCTAATATATTTGATAAAAATTCACTAAAGATAATTACTATGTAAAACGATAGATCAGATTTTTTCTAAGCCCTCATGTGTTAACAGACTCTGCAATTTTAGATCAATAAAGCAATCATAGAACATACAAAATAGTAATACAGACAGTTGCTAGGTCACATAAGTAAAATGATAAAAATGTAAGAAAAACATTAAAAATTAAAACATCTGAAAATTTCTTTAAAATACCTGATAATGTTGGCTGGAAGACTTCATCTGCTCATACTGACAAAGTATTGTGTGCATAATTATTTTGATCCGATTATCAAGGACAGTAGATATTATAGCAGGAAAAGAGTAGAGTCTTGGGCACCGAGGCTCAATGTTGGGAGCACATCTGTTCAATGTAAATGATGTGTTTTTAGAGAAGTCTGGGGGCAGAAAAGGCATGGAGAGAAGACAGTAACACTGAGAGGCCTGTGCGCCTGCGAAGAAATCTGTAGCTTGAGGGCACGAGGTGCCAGCGAGGGCCTCAAGGATGGGGACGACGAGGTGGGCGCGGGGTTTCACACAGCTGTTTCAGGAGAAATGAGGAGGTACTCCTGCCAGCTGCATAGACTGTTACCCTGGAGGACACAGGCTAATTCATGTTTCTATTTGCTAGTGAACGAGTAGTTCAGTGATAAGTGTATAAACAACAGGGTCAGTTTGGGAGGAGGAGTGTGCATATGTAGTGTGTTCGTACCCACAACAGGCACATGGATGACGTCACAAGTGTGTCAAAGTCTAGAATGTTAAAAGCCAATAAAACATAAAAATGAATGACTATAGAGATAAGGCTAGCCAAGCAATCCCCAATAATGCACAATAAAATGGCAAAGCCAAATAAAATTCATAGCCAAAACTGCAGCACAGCAATGGTACAAATCATGGCCAAGCGAAGACTCTTAGTTGCAAGTTACTTTTCCCCCAAGAATGAACTAACAACACAGGGAACTTGTAGTATTTCCAGCAATAAGAAAAAAATAAAACATCAGGGAAAAATAAATTATAGTATTTAAAAAACTCCAATCACAGTAATTTTAGCTGAACTGAAGCTTTAATAATTCACCTAGTTTTATACAAAAATGAAAATCTATAGACCATGATAGCATTATTATAACAACACTAATTGGATACGTGCTATGAGCCAGGTAGGTTCTGAAATGCTGTATATACACTTATCTCATTTCCTTATAATTTCATGCAGTAGAAATCATCTCTGTCTTGTAGACAAGGAAACGGAGGCACACACAGACACGCAGACAGCCAGGAAGTAAAATGGTTCAATCCAGGTATTTTGACTCCATTAGAGCACATTTCCTAGAGCACGCATTTTTTAGATCCATCTCAGCCTCAACAGGAAGCCCTGATCCACTCCCCAGCTGATGCAGACCATGATCTGAGAGTCACTTGAAACCATGGTGACAGCATGGCGGAGAGGGAGCTGGGTCAGAGACGCCTCTGGAGAATGGAAAAGTAGAAGCAGCAGGACTGAGACCCACTGCAGGCGAGTGCCTTGGGAGGGGAGAGGAAATCGCGGAAGCCTAAGTGCGGTGCAGGCTGAACGAGGAGCTTAGGAAGAAGTGTGGGCGACCAACGGAAGAAAGGGCGGGGTGTGTGTGGGCTTGGGGTGCAGTTTAGGTCTGATGTGTGGACCTTCTACAAAGACGCTAGGGAGGCAGCTCGGAAAGGAGGCCACATGGAGCGGGAGCAGGTGAGGCAACGGAAGCCGGAGCGGGAGCCGGAGCCGGAACTGGAGCGGATGGAGCTGGGCCCATCCTCGCAACACTGACCCAGGCCTAGCCTGGTTGCAGCTATCCCTACCCTCGGGCTCCTAGCTGAGGACTGAGTGAAGAGTGGGATCAGAGGAAAGCTCCAAGCACAAAGCCCGGCCTCACGGGTGCCAGCTGGCTCGCTCTGGCTTTGCGCTCTGTGCCCTCTATTTGCCAACCACAAGCCCAACAGGGTGGTTTCTGTCAGCTTTTGTAGTTTCCAAGGAATCTAGCCCACTGTAAAACTGTCCGTGCATTATTTCGTCCAGGATCCTTCTCACTAGCAGGAAGTTAAGGGGTTCTGGCCAGGGGCCTCAAGTCTTTTCAAGTCTGAGGCTGGAGTAGCATTGGGTCTCCTCCTCCTAGGACACCTTCATGGCCAAATAACATTCTAGCTTCATCCTGAGAAACCAAGGGAGGTAAACGAACAGGGAATGAAGAAAACCAACAAGAATGGAGAGAGTGCGCGGGAATGTCTGAAAGTATCTATTAGTCATGTCAGCCTAACCGGATCAGAGGGCGCCTCCAGACAAGAGAATAAGTTATTCTGCTTAGAGCTTCATTAGAATTTAGAGTGCTTAATTTCCTCCCTAACTCTAAGGGCCAGAAAGGTAGAAATAATGAAGATACTAATAAAATAGAACCTTTATATTTTTACAATTAAAAAAATTTAATAGCTGATACTTAAAATGTTTTTTTCTAATGCTTTCTGTGGTCTGTTCTATAAAATAAAATTAGCATTAGATGTTTAAAGAAATAAACTTGACTTTAAATGAAAGCAATGACCAAAATGAGATGGATTTAGAGAAAACAGCTCAGTTTCCCAATCCAAAACGCAGAAAATCAAGATTCCTTTGAATAAAAGCACCAAAACAATCTTCGTGATTGCTTTTCATTTGTATCAAGCATGCCTCTGAGCCTTAATTGTGAATAATTGACTTTCACTGTAGCTGCAATGATGATTAATTAATTCATTTACATGAATTGAGAGACATGAAGGCTGGAATATGGGCTGAGTATTTGACAGCAGCAAATAATAGCTCGGTACTCACTGCACAGCACCTGCTGGTGATGCCACACCTCCTGAAAGGGCTGTCTGTGCCCATCCAGCGGTCAGACTCAGGGCCCAATCATCAAAATGAGCCTGCTAATATCTGAAAAAGGATCTCTAAGTCTGAGATTGAAACTTTATTGTTCACACCTTGCAACTGAAGCAGTGTTTAAAATGTGCTATCCCATAACCTTCCAATCTGCCAACCAAGGACTCTATCAATTTTTCAAAGAAAGTAAAGAGACAGATATTGAAAAGTTTATGGTTAGAGATGGAGCATAGTTTGAAGAAGTACGACCAATGTGTTTTCTCAATGAAGACAAATGCTACACTGCTGCTGAGAGGATATTTTTTGTCCTTGGTGACTGTACTGGTCCAGTCCACTATAAGAATCATGACAGTGTCCTGACCAAAACCACTCCCAAAATGGCATCAGTGCCTGCCTCGTACTCATGGGAAACCCATGAGTTTAAGTAACAGGAAGAAAAGATTTCCTAACTCCACACAGGGGAAGAGAGAGAGACTTAAGGGAGCCAGGGAGGCAAAGATGGGAGATAAAATATGTTACCGGGACTAGTGCTTTGTCAAGACCTGTGAAAGGAAAGTGGAAGCTTTCAAGAATTCTTCCCAGGTGGTGCTAGTCCACTTGGTAGAGGGCCTACAAGAATCATTTATCAGTATTTTGTATTTATCTACCAAATTCACACATAAAACCCATGGCAAAGTTAACTTTTTGTGCAATGCCAATGTTCATTATTATGTGATTATTTTGTTTTTAATTATTAAGTAGAAAGTCTATTCTTTTTTAAAGAACAAAGTGCCCTAGCAGTGTTTTGAAAACCATACTTTGAATACGTCCAAGGCATTAGGCACTATCACAGATTGATGGAAATGTACATTTATCATGCAGGACAGAGGACCCAAATGCCCTAATATTTTTTCTAAGATTCATCTTCATTGCAAGTATTTTTCAGTCTGGCCTCCAGACTAGCAACATTATTATCAGCTGTTGTTAGTATCAACCACGTATTAGAAACACAAATTCCTGGGCCTTACCTCAATCCTCTGAATGGGAAACTCTTAAAGCATAGGACCTTTTACCTGTGCCACAATAATTCCTCTAGAGCTATGTGCTAGATGCCTTGGTCACTGAGAAAACCCTCCTACCAGACTTATGCTTCCAGCCACTGCTGAGTGCACATTCTGGCTATAACAGTGTTGGTTTTTGGACTGGATGTGAAGTAGTACCGAAATACACTCAGTAAGAGAAGGCACACAGCCCAGAGAAGTCCTTACCAATAGCTTGGGGGCCATTTCCTCATTGGCACTCATGGAACAAGAACATAAACAAGGTGGTTTTGCTGCAGACAAGACACATCAACTACAGCTCACAGTTGGTGGAGCAGCTGGACAAAGAGTTGAAGAAATAAGTCACAGAAAAAAACCCAAAGTGTATGAGGAGTATTCATAAGACCTTGGTCCAAGGCTGAATTGAACTTACAAAAAATGAGGGAGCAAATGCTCAGTAATTCTTTCAGCATCTTACTTTGACACCTCTCAGTCCAAGCTTTAAGGAAAGAATCATGCTCTAGAGACTACACCTACGAGAAGAGCAAACTCATGCCTAAAAAGAAACAAAAAGAGCCATCAAGTACGAGTTGCCTAATAGGACAAAATCTGCCTTTTCTAAAAGAAGGCAAATATTTCCACTTCACACTATAACACTCCTAATGTCCACTACACACTGGAAATTACTGGCCAAAAAATAAGGTGCATGAGAACCAGAGACAGTTTTTAAAAAACTGAAACAGAACTGAGGTGGTCCAGATGTTGTTATTAGCAGACACAGACTTTGAGGATATACACAAGAATTCAGAAAGAAATGGTCAGGTAAGAGAATCTCTGTAGAGAAACAGAGCCTATAAAAATGAAACAAATGGAAATTGTAGAACTGAACATCAAAACTTCTAAATAAAAAAGTGGCTGGGTAGGTTTGTCAGCAGAGGGAAGATGGCAGGAAAGTAGATGAGTGACCCTGAAAGGAGATTCATTGAAATTATTAATCCAAGGAACACATAATTAATTAATGATTTAAATAATGAGTAGATCCCAACTCAGGTGCTTGTGACATAACATTAACCCAGCACGAAGAAGAAGAGAGAAGGAGCAGGTGTGAGGGTTCAATGGATCAATCACCAACAGAGGGGAAGGTCAAAACGCTTTCCAATTTGGCCATAACATCAATTTAAAGTTCAAGAAAAATAGCAAAACCCAAGCAAAATAAAGAAAAGAAACAAAAATTAGGCAAATGATCATGAGTGAAAGAGGAAAAGAGAATCTTGAAAGCAACCAGAAATGCAACACCTTACGTAGTGTGAGACTGACAGGAGAACTGGAAACTTCCCGTCAGAAACAAGGGAGAGAGAAGACAGTGAGATGACATCTGCCAGTCAGAGCTTCACTCTGCTAAAATAATCTTGAGGAGGAGCAAAATGAAAATGTTTTTAGGTAAACGCGGTACAGAAAACACTGAGGGGCAAGCGTAGGCTGAAGGGAAATGAGGCCAGAAGGAAACCAATCCACAGGATTCGTGGAGAACACCGGAAATGGCCAATGTGCAGGGAGACGGGCAAGGCCCACTCAGCACTCTGATCACATGAATCTCTCACCCAAGCAGAATAAACAAGGGAAACAAGGTGCCATTTTAGTGAGTACCGAGGATGTGTTTGATGCAGTTCAATAATAAGTGCACCGGACAAATTATACAAGGGAATTCCCTCAGTCTGACAAAGGCATGGCATAAGAGGAACTTAGAGCATATAAACTGTTCAAGGCTTTTCTCTCCCAAAATCAGGAGAAGGCAAGTTTACTGTTTTCTTTCCACTTCTGTTCAACATTGCCATAAATACAGGAAAGCAAGAAAAGCAAAAAAAAAAAAAGCATAAAAATTACAAAATAAGAAATAAAATTGAATCATTCACAGATTATAATTATCCATGTAGAAAATTATAAATAAAAAATGAAAACTTATTAGAATTTACCAACATGGCAAAATTCAAAATCAATATAAAATAATACACTGTATTTTTGTAAGCTGGCAAAAAACACTTGGAGGAAAAAATTTCAAAATTCCATATAGAATAGCAATAAGAAAAACATGAAAAACAAAAATATCTGAATAATAATAAAATGACCAAGATATTTACCGAGAAAACCACAAAAAGTTCCTAAGAGCAATTAAAAATCATCCATGTATATAAAGAGAATTATCATGCCCAGAGGCAAAAGGTTCAATATTATTATGAAAATGTAATTTTCTCAATTGCTGTATATATTGAGTATAGTCCCATTCAAAAGAGAAAGATTTTTTGTCTCACTGACAAGCTAATTCTAGCATTGTGTAAAGATGAAAATTACCCAGAACATTCAAAGCAGGCTTGAATAGAAATGTATTAAGTTTGGAGAATTCACAGAAACTAATGTCTAGAGTTACCCTAAAGTACATTTACTAAGACAGTGTTCTTCTGATGTAGGACAGAGAAGTATATTAACAAGATAGGGCACCTAACTTGGCCCACACATGTGAGGTCGGTTCATTCCCCAATAACGTGGTAAGCATCTTCAATGAAGAAAGAGCGTTTTTTTCAAGCAAATGATGCTACAAGTTAGAAATTCACATGTGCAAACAAAGTAAGCCAGTAGACATCTACTTTGTATTCTATAAGCAAATAAATTTGAAATGGATCCTAGACTTAATCACAAAAGCTAAACCTACAACATGCAAGACAAAAACTTCAGACAAAATCTTTAGGAGATAGAAATATTCAAGGTTGTATTAATACACACAATGAACTATCTATATAAGAATAAATTAATAAATTCAAGTTTTGCCATAAACAGAAACCACTCTTTTCCAAATCATCAGTAAAAATTGAAAAGCAACCTGCAGTCATTTTCAGTACATTTGCAAGACAAAGATAAAAACAAATAAAATTAATATGGGTAAATGACTTAGTAGATACATGACAGAAAAGGCTCATCAAGATCAAGAAACAAAAGTCATTCCCAGATAAGCAGAAAGGAAAGGCACTTCTAAGCACTAGGCCTACAGAAGTTACTTAAAGGAATCCTGCACAAAGGAAAAGTAGATGCACAAATTGAAATTAGGAAAGAATTAAACATAAGAAAAATGTTAAGAAAGTAAAATGGTAGCAATCATCACATACCTTTATATAATAACAGAAAATAAATGGTCTTGATTCTTGAATTAAAAGACGTGAACAAACATACTGGAGTAGAAAACAAAACCTAACTATTGGCTGTAGGAAACGCCCATCACCCACAAGGTCATATACATACTGAGAGTTAAACTGGAAAACAATATTCTATGCAGATGGGATATGACAGCAAGCAGAAGTATCTATGTTCATATTTCACAAAATACATTTCATAATGAACTAATTGAGGGGCTTGAAAAAGATCAGTGAGGAGTCTTAAAAATGAGCAATGTGAGCTGAGGATTTAGCTCAGTGGTTCTGGTGCCTGCCTTGCAAGAGCAAGGGCTGGGATTTGGTCCCAGGTAATCACATACAACAATGTGAGGTATGGCGACTCATGCCCACCAACGATCAGTACCACATACCACAGTGCAGGGTATAGTAGCTCACGTCTGTAATCCCAGCACTCGGGAGGCAGAGGCAGGAGGAATGCTGTAAATTCCAGGCTCGCCTGGATTATGTAGTGTGCTTAGGCCCAGCCTGAACTACAAAGCAAGACCCTGTCTGAAAAAAAAAAAAAAATCAACATGTCAATGTATCACAAACATTTATCAATAAAAAAGAAGAGACAAGAAGACCACTACATTTTGATAAAGGAACAATCCACTAAGAAGATACAATAATTATAAATATCCTGTATATGCACCAAATATTGATTTTCTAATTTTATAAAACAAACCTATGTGATGTAAAAGAAAACATAAATCTCAATAGAAAAATAGTGGGAGATTTCAAAAACCATTTGTGTGAATAGATAGGTAATCAAGGAAAAAAAAGAAACACTAGAGTTGAACTACATCAAAGGTCAAATACAATGGACATTTACCGAACATTCCATCCAACAACTGTAGAGTACACATTTCTTTCAGCAGCTCAAGTATATTCTCCCAAATACACAGATTATACTTTTAAGCAGCCATAAAGCAAGTCTTAACAGATACAATAATAATTTAAGTAATTTTTGCATCTTATCAGATCATCGTGGAATAAAACTAGAAATTATAAGCAGCAAAAAGCAAAAAAATAAAGAAGGAAATTAAAAGCAAGAAAAACTACATGAAGGATAGAAATTAAACAAGTCATTTTTAAATGAGAGGACTGACTACTTATGAAGTTGAGGAGGAAACTTAAAAATTCCTAAAGGCAATGAAAATGGAAACATATTAGAATATTTTGGAAACAGTAAAGGCAGTTCTAAGAGGGAAGTTTATAAGTATGAGTGCCTACAAAAAAATATAGATAACTCAAGTAAATAACCTATGATGTATCTTACAATCTTAAAATAAGAATAAACCAAAATCAAACGTAATAGAAGAAAATCAAGAATAAAGATCAAAGCTGGAATTAACGACAGAGAGACTCAAAGCACAATACAAAGGATCAATAAAAGGTAAACAAGATTGATAGACCATTAGCCAAACTAACAAAAGAGAGAGAAAATCCAAATCAATAAATACTATTAGAGATGGAAAAGGGGATGTTGCAACAGATATCATTGAAATTTAAAGGATCATTAGGGACTATCTGGAAAAATTCTATTCCAATCAACCTAGAAGAAACGCATAAATATCTAGGCACATATAACCTACTGCTACTGAACCACAAGTATATAAAAAACTTAATCAAGTCAGTAATAAACAATGTCATTGAAGCAGAAACAAGTTTTCCGACAGGAAAAGCACAAGAGCACGAAGATTTACTGTGGGAATTTACCAGACATTTAAAGAACTAACATTAATGCCCCTCAAATAACTCTGTGAAGTAGAAAAGGACAGAATGCTTCCAAACTAATTCTATGAAGGTAATATCACCCTGATATCATAGCTGAATAAAGGCATAACCACAACAATAAAAGCTATAAAATAATAACCTTTATACCAATAGATACAAAAATCCTAATACAATGCTTGCAAACTAAACTTATGAAAACATTAAAAAGAACACACACCATAGCTGAGTTGGTTTCCTTCTAGGGATGCAAGAATGGTTTAAGTGATGCAAATGAATAAATATAATACATCATGCAAATATAATCAAGAATTAAAGCCACATGATCATTTTTACTGATACAGAATAAGCCTTCTACCATGTTATGAACCCCAAAGTAACTAAGTATAGAAGGATCATACCTGAAGATAGTAAAGATCATATACATCAAACCTACAGGAAACATCATGGTGAACGGGGAAAAATCTTAAATGGATTCCTTTTAAAATCAAGAACAAGACAAGGATGTGGATCCTCCCCATTCTTACTGAGTATAATAAATACAATTTTGGCCAAAACAATTAGGCAAGAGAAAGAAATAAAAGTGATACAAACAGGAAAGTAAGAAGCCAAAGCATCCTTACATGGAGACAATATGGTTCTACTGTTCCTAGAATATCCCAAATATTTCACCAAAATAATTTTATATGTGATAAACTGAGTAAAAGAGCAGCATACAAAATCAGCAGCTTTCCCAAATACTAATAATTGACTAGCAGAGAAAAAAATCAGGGGATAATTCCATTCACAATCGTCTCAAAACAAAAAATATCTAGAAATTAACCTAACTCAAGAGGTGAGAAAATGTGTAAATTATAGAATACTGAACATTGCAGAACACTGAAGAAACTGAAGACACCAGAAGATGGAAATACCTCCCGTGTTCATGGATCCACAGAATTAATATTAGCAAAATGGCCATATTATCAGAAGTACAAGAATTCATGGCAAGAATCCATGAATGATGCCTCAAATTAATAACTGTCTGTAAAGAAAAGATAGCAGCCAACACAATGATGACAGAGACCAAAGACTGGTAGAAAACCTTTACCAGTGACACTTCTGGCAGAGGACCATCTAGAATATATAAAGAAAATACATGCATGTTGATGTATCGCTTCTGCCCGCAGAAACGACACAACAATCTGTTCTGGAGCAAACCTTCAATGGAACAATCAAAAATCCTCTCCACTTCACTCTACCTGCTCTTATATACCCTAACCAACACAGAGCCCGCCAGCGATCCAATCATCTTCCTTCTGTCCTAATAAGGTATCACAGCTGTGCAGCAAAGCAGGTTCCGTCACTTAATCCACGCCCCTTGGCAATCTGCCCGGCACCATCTTAGCTGGTGCTACTCCTGACAGCATGTCAATAAAACAAAACAGCCTAATCAATTACTAGTAAAGCTTAATAACAGCAGATTCTGAGAGTAAGAAAGGACAATAAATGTATGGAAAAATGTTTAATATCTTTAGCCATTAAGGAAATTTAAATCAAAACTACACGGAGATTCTATCTCACCCCAGTCAGAATGTCTGTCCTCAAGAATACCAAATAAATAAATAAATACTGGCTGAGTATGTGGAGGAAAAGGAACCCTTCTACAGGGATGGTGGAAATGTAAATTAGTACAGTGAATATAGATCTCAGTATAGAGTTTCCTCAAGAAACTAAAAATAAGGCTACCAGTTGTTTCAGCTCTACACAGGATTGGTTCAGATATTCCCACAGGACTTCAAGTGTACTACAGGGACACTCCCAAACTTGTATTTATTATGGCACAATTTACAAAAACCAAGATATGGAGTGAGGGCCGGTGCTCACCAGTTGATGAATGGATAGAGAAAATGTGCACTTCACAACAGAGCCAGGAAGGAGTAAAACTGTGCTGTTTTTAGGAAAATGAGTGCAGCTGGAGTTCATCATGATAACCAAAGTAAGCTGAACTCTGAAAGCCACGTATTCCACGTTTTTCCCAATATGTGGTTCTGAAAAAAAGGTGGCATGAAAATACAAGGGAGATGATCACTAGACAAGGGAACAAGAATCAGAGGGATGAGGGTGGAAGGCAACATTATAGAGGGATGGAGATAATCAAAATAGTGTTATAAAGATATATGAAGGTACCCTCTGAAATCCAGTATTCTGTAAAATTAACAGGCATTAATAAAAATATATCTGAAAGGTCTTAAGACCACCCTTCTCGGATAAATCCAAATGAGACATCACTACATATCCAGCCAAATGGCATAAACTAAATGACTACAGGCATCTGTCCCTGGTGAGACTGCAGATGTCCCAGAGCCTACCCCACAATGACAACAGAGATGGAAATAATTCGATCACACTAGAGAAAGATGTGCCGAATGCACAGCGCACACTGCTCCAGGGAGTCAGGTCTTTCTATTTCAGGAATTGGGCTGGACCTGGGAATCCTTCTGTGGAATTAGGTCTGAAGGTGGAAAAGTAAAATGATCTTTTCTTCAAACTTTCTTTGACAGTAGATACAATGGTTTTTCTGGTCTCTATTCTACATTATCCTCTTACATTCATTCAGAGACATTCAATTATCCTTTCTGATGCTGTATATAATGGCTCACAAAGAATGCCTTCTAACCTAACAATGGGATGCCCACCTCTCCTGTGAAGGCTGGCTATACTAAGGGAGGGAATGAGAAATCTGTACTCATCTACATTTTCATGAAAGATATTTTCATTATTTTGAATCTTCATATCTTGGAGCGAAAATCCATTTTTAAAATTTCTAACCAGATGGTCAAATTAATAGAGGAGGCTGGCATTTGAAGGGTATTTACAGAGAGTCTCTCTGTAAAGCAAAGACTCATTTTCAAAACCAAATTACCTCCAGCATTGTACTTCATACAATGCGTAACATTTCACATATTCGGGACAGCAGAAGGTAGGCATACTGGGCCTTCTGGCTCCATCTTTGATAAACCAGAACACAGAGGTAAGATCGCTCAATCAATGACCCCCTGGAGTTTCTGTTTGAAACAGATGGTAATGGCTCCTGGTGGGATTAACATTCTGTACATTAGTTACTAGTGACTAGGAAAATGGCCTGGCCATTTAAGAGCTTGTCTGGCGTATTAACAAACAACAAACAAAACAGACAAGTAAGAACCAATGGCTGTGTGCATGGCTCCGGTTTGAATGCTTGCCTAGAATTACAAGGCCTCAGATCTCATCTCCAGCACCCTGCCCTCTCGTGGAAGAGAAACAAACTAACAAAAAAAAATGGACTCTGTAGTATAAATCCGAAGAATAAGATTCAAAACCATAACCATTTCCTCTCACTCTCCTTCGGGAAATAGGAAGATAAAACAGTTATTTATTATTAAGGAACACTGGAGAACATTTTAGGGTTCAATCATAATAATTTTATTAGCTTAAATGTTCATTATCCTTGTTTTGTTCTGCTTTATCATTTTAAAATTTTTAATTTCTAGATTAAGATGTTCATTGCATATTGTATTTTATTGCCAGTCCTCAAATCTATTTTAAATGTTTATGGCAGATAAAGGATGTTACTTTACTTAGATACGGCTTCTACTCTACTTGAACTCTTCTAGCATTTAATGCATGCTTATCTAACTAAACATAGCCTTAAGCTTCACTCCAGGAAGAAATTGTGAGAGTTTCAACTCATTAGCCTGATACTTAAGACTCCCAACTGTACGTGCTAGTAAGGCTCAGCGCTCCGGGCTCTGTCCAAGGTGGCACAGGACATTTGGGACAGTCCCAAGGCCATACCCAGGGTCCAATCCAGGAGGAAGGCTCCTATCACACCTGTGCATAAAATCACATGACTCAGGAGCAAGAGGCTGGGTGTGCTGCAGGGTGCTCTTTGACTTTGCGTTTATTTATTCCAGTATAGTCGTGACACGTATATATCAGAATACATGTGTATATTTACATCATTTATATCCACAGGAAGTTCTGAAATAGATGAATAGAAGCTCTAGGTTAAGAGGTCTGGCAAGATCACACTGCCAGAAAACGGCAAACCCAGAGGAAGAAGCTGGAAGTTTAATGTGAAATCAAGACAGTAAATGGGGAGAAGGATCTGGA
This sequence comes from Petromus typicus, assembly GCA_004026965.1. Classification (NCBI taxonomy): domain Eukaryota; kingdom Metazoa; phylum Chordata; class Mammalia; order Rodentia; family Petromuridae; genus Petromus; species Petromus typicus. The sequence goes on from PVIR01008670.1 coordinate 23,147, forward strand.
AACTACTGCTGGACTCTGTGTAAACAACATTTTCCAGAGCACAAGAATGAGGCTAGCGCTGACTGGCAGATGTGGCAGGAGCTGTTGCACCTGAGCTACCCCCGACCTGTGCAACCTCACAGCAGGTCTGCCTAGCAACATGGGGAGGCACTTCTGGAGAAGAAAAATGTATACTTCGTGCTCTCTAGAAAGTTGATTCTGACAAGTTCCTATCCCTGATTTACATTTAAGCCTCCTGAGACCCTCCGGGATGGAGGAGTCATCACCATTCACTGCCACTCCCCTGACTCACAGTCCTCCCTCCAGGGCCGCCACTGCTCACCTGTCTGACTCGCAGGTCCTTTCGAGATCCTGCAACCCCTCTCAGGTCTTCGTCCCTGCAAGCCTCCACCAAGTCTATCCTTCTTTCACAAAGCAATTACTTCCATCTTTCTAGTCAATTTTCCCCAAGTATTACGAATAACATTTAGGCACTAAGTTAGAAAATCAATGATTTTCACTCCAGCTATTTTAAACATCTTTACATTTTTTCTAGGGTACTGCCCAAGTTCGTGTGTACTACGGTAATAGTTTTCAAAATGTAACAAACACGATGTCAGTTGTCCTGATCTGATCAGCAGCAGAGATTCACACCACCCTGTGTGAGCACATATCCCAAGGTACTCACTGAGACGGTTTCCCGAGAAAGCCTTCGTCAGGGCTTCTTTGGGGTATCACCATGACAACAGAGCTGTTGAGTAACTGTATCTGCCATTATACCCATAGTTCTATCTAAATTAAGCAAGAATAACATTTTTTAAAATTGTACTCATTTTGAATTTTAATTTTACTTTTTAAGGACAATAAATCCAAGAGAAGCTTGGTTGGAAGCATAATGCAAAACATTCAACTTTGAATTTTTCCTTTTTTTTGAGATAGGATCTTGCTTTTGTAGTTCAGGCTGGCCCTGAGCTCAGCCTTGAACTCAGCAATTTTTCTGCCTCTGCCTCCCAAGTGCTGGGATCACAGGCATAAGCCACCACACCTGACACTGTAGTATGCAGTTCTGATTGCTGATGGGTGTGAGTCTCCATGCCTGGCACTGTTTATGTGGTTACTGGGGATCGAACCTGGGCCCCTGCACTTGCAAGGCAGGTGCTGGAATCTCTGAGCTAAATCCTCGGCCCTGAATTTTTCCTTCTGTGACAAATCTGTTCACATAAGTTTCTACTTCTCCATTTCTATGGTTTTAGCTATAACAAACACAATTAGTTTTTCCTTTGTGATGCATTTTCTCCACAAGATTCCCACAAGAAATAAAAATGCCACCTATCTAATAAGATCCCCAGGGTTTCAATTCTTGTTGAGAAATCTTAGTCTCATCAGAGTTCACCATGGCACTAGCTGCCTTCAGCACCCTGGGGCTGCATGTCTGTGGGTCATGTCCAAGAAGAACAACCTCTTCATAAGCAATATGTGGACTAAAGTCACACTCAGTTTGTGACTATAACTAATGTAAATATTTTCGTAAGCTCAGCAGCAGGGCTATAAATTCGGAGGCACTGGAAGCAGCACATTGAAGGACAGTGACAACTGCCGACCGCCTTGGTGACTGCTGGATTGTTTTTGAAGACAGTAGCCCTGGTGTGGACATCCATTCAATATGCACTCTCAGCTTGTCTTGAGTTCTAAACTTCAGTGCGAGACCTGATGTCAAAAGGGAAAGACATGAACTGCTCAACCTAAAAGGGGAGAGGATTTCTACATAAGATTAACAGGAGACAAGGAATGAAAATATATCTAGAAGGCTCAAATAATTTATTTTCTAAATAGATGTTTTTAAAAGCAGAAAGGAACATTAGTAATAATCAGACAGTTCCAGCAGGTATAGTTCAGGATCCTGCAGGACAGCCAGGAGATATGATAACTCTAGGTGGCTGAAACAGGTGATTGTTGTAAATAAACACTCAATTCCCAGTAAACCAAAAACAAAGGGAAATAATTACCATGAGTCTCACTATAATATGAAAAAACTGCACTGCACTTGCAAAATTTCTCCTGGTAGGAATTAATTGTTCAGACATTTATACAAGGAGCACTTCATACAATGGATATAACATACAGTGGGTGTCTAGTGATTGACATCCTTAGGTTACATCCATGTGAGTAATATCTACACAGTGGAAATACACGTCACATGCAGGTGTGCTCAGGTCCTGTGCCTCATGAGCTCCTTTCCATAACATCTCTGTCAGGAGTAGGTCACCTATTTTCCTATTCCCTTCTCAGACTGTGCCTAATAACTTACCAGTTCTCTTGGAAAGTTCTACACTGGTAACAGAAGTGAGATTTATATCCCTCAGGAATGCATCTTAAATTTCCTCACTCTGATTTTACACCTACGAGAACAGTTCTGACTATGATTTAAGGACAGAAGTTCTTTCTTCAAAATTTTTATCTCCACCATCAGGTCATACCTGAAGTATACTTGCATTGTAGCATTCTATTTGTTAGGCCATTAATGGAGTATATGTTCAAACAAGCTCACTTAAACTAGATAAAAGTTATCAAACAAATATGTCTAAAGGGCCCAATGAAGTTTAATCTAAACCTACTGTCTTACCATTTACTTTGCAGACCTATATCTTGAATTACCAATATTTTTGCAAGAAATCTAATATTCTTAAATGTATGAACGTGTTTACCATTCTTTTAAGGCATGTGTTCTTCTAGAATAAGAAAGTGGACACATCTTCCTCTGAGTTATGATGCTTGATAGGCAGGGGGTAAACAAGAGTTGGATACAAATAAAATTATGATCAAGCTAGACTGTGAGACTGGAGGTGGAGAAAGAGAAAATGGAATGAAGATAGCTCTCTCCAGATCTCACATTGTAAGAGTCCCACAATGGACAGAAGAACCAGAGAGAGGGGAGAAGGGAAGAGAGATACAAGAATCAAGATGTGCCATGTATGTGTACCCGCTCCCCATGATGAATACGGTCATTACACTGCAAACACGCTAACAGAAACAAGGAAAACAAAGAACCCCAGCGACGGGTCAAGATACTGCAAAACAAGCCTGTGCGGAAAGTTCAGGAAAAACAGCATAAAAATGAGATAAACTCAAGGGAAGTAGCTGTTTGCACAGAAGTGGACATGTAGAGAAGGTCTTGGGATGAGGGCTTTGGTGACAAAGGACTAGGGTTTTACACTCTGTATTTATCTTTAAGGAAAAAAAATGTTTTAAAAGTTTTCATTTGGCAAACTAGTTCATATTCATATTATTGCACCATTGTTCCCAAGGGCTACTCATCTGGCATCGAACCACGGGCGGGGGTCATCACGAGGAGACGAAATGGTGGAGAAGCCTTTATCGCCAGCACTCTCAGCACTTATATACAGCCCACTTCCTTGTTCTCAACCGCCCCAAACCAGTCTTATAGGGGGCAGTCTCTGTCTCTGTTTTCCCTTAATCACTGTGGCCCGGAGGGGCCCGCTGTGTATGTGCCGCCTTGCACCTCCTTTATGGAGCCGGCGTTGTTTAACCTCAAGGGACCCCACACACCATAAAGAATATAGGGCAGAAAATAAGATTCTGAACTTTTTGGTGTGGCTTATTCTGTTGCTGAAGTAAGGACAGAATGAATTTCATCCTGATCCTATGACACTGAGGTTCCTACACAAAGTCATGTGGAATTGTCCAGCAAAGGATGATCAGTCGTGGATCTCGCTGGATGGCACGGAGGAGGCAAAGAGCCAGGAGTCAGAAGCGCACAGGCCACAGGGCAGCACAGGAAGCCAGAAGGGCCTGGCTGCAGAGGGACACAGCACTGGGCAGGGGCCCTTTTGCTTGCTGTCCATCTGCATGGGGCGGAGAACACAGCCAGCGGCTGGGGTCAGTGGCCTGTGCTCCCCGGTCTCAGCTGGCTTCATTCTCTGTGAATCAGCAGCAGGACTTAGAGGCAGGGGCTGGGGGATTCTAGGCTGCCTGCCTCCCTGGGCTTGCTCATTTTGCCCAGCCCCTCCTGGCTCCCAACCACATCAACCAAATGTATACAGAGCGCTGTGATGAGTTGCAGCGGCCACAGCCAGGGCACAGGGTCCGGACTGTCTCGGCCTGGAGAGCGACTAGGAGCTGAGGGAAAACACTCTCGGGAACTAGGATGGTGACGCAGAGGAGCCCAGTGTCCACAGGAAGGGTGGGTTTGAGGCCCGAGACACAGCCATGCTCAGCCTCCACCCACCCCGGGACATGTGGGACACAGGAACGTGACAACATGGCTCACAGGAGGCCAGGTCCTGTGCCGCAGTGCAGGTTGGTCCAGGAGCCGAGGGGGCCGTGAGGGAGCAGAAGATGCCTTGGGTGAAGAGCCAGGGCCATGCTTTCCATCTCCTCCACAGGGATGGCTACCTGGGAAGCGGTCTGCGGACCTGGGGCCTGGGAGGGATCCGGCGAGGCCTGAAGGCTTTGTGAGTCACAGGACTGCTGGGCAGAGAGCAGGCTCTGCTCAGAAACTCAGCCCACAGTGTGCAGTCTGAAATGCAGCTGTCCCTCCTGAGGCCCAGGCCCCAGCGGGTTGAGACAGGGGCAGGGAGAAGACCCCTCCCCACGATCCATGCTTCCTCTGCTCCAGTCTGGGTACAAACGGAGGCGTGGTAGACACATGCTGCCGTGCTCAGCACAGGTGCTGGTAAGATCTGGCGCTTGCTTTTAGCAAGTATATTTGAGGTGTCAATTTAAACATTTTGTTTATTCCTCTTCACAAAAAGCATCTGTACGTACTTCGTTTCGACAGAACTCAAATTCATCTAAGAGTAAAAACCTAATGGATCAAGACGTCGGCTCTGTGTTGGTGGGCGCCGCTGACGTGCTGGACGTGACCCGGCACGCTGAGTTTTGAAATGAATGTGTGCTGCTCCTAAGGAGACCCGAACTGGGCCGGGGTGTGATCTTCCACACAAACGCCTCGCGTTTACACGTGTTGCGTGCTGGACACACACGATGCCCTGTCCGGCCTGACCGTGGGAGCTTTGCCTTCTTGGTCATGTGTAACTGCGAGGTCACCTCTGCCAGGACAGTGTGCTCCAAAAGTGGACTGGATTTCTGGCAAAATAAACAACGTGCAGCTCAGTAAATAATTTCCAAGCAAGGGAGGAGAATGAGTGTTTGTAATTAGCACATTCACTCATGTTTTCTCACATTTTACTTCATGAGTTAGGGTATGAAGTTTAAGTCATATTTGATAAAATTTTACCTGTCACTCATGGATCTTCTTGGTACAGGAAAGTAAAAAAATGAAGAACAAATTCACTGCTTGGTTTCTCCTTCCTAAAATTTTGCATGTCATGCAACTAAATATAATGTAAATACAGTTATTAGATGAGGATAGAATCATCTAGAAATAATGTTCTATTTATTTTAGACAAAAGAAAAAACATCATTTTTGTCCAGCTGGAAACTATTTCTAATATTCTGAGACCTATCTTCTTAAATATTTATTGTTTATTTATTCTATCACTCCTCCCACTTTGTTACCTTGAAATTCTAAGAACTCAAATTTGTGATCAGAAATTATTCTTCTGAACAAAGGTCATATACATCAGCCCCACTAACCTCTGCACAGTGATCTTAGGTGGTTCTGGTAATTATCTACTCACGTTTCCAATTATATGGATAATTACTCTAAGTGTATTCTAACTCTGCATAAATCTATAGGGGTAACATAGCATAATATGATTAATATTAGAAGTTTAAATCAAAAGAAGATATACAAATAACTAACCAGTATATGAAAAATGCCCACTCTTATGAATCATAAGAAGTGCAAACTAAAACCACAAGGAGACACCTCTCCCTCAGGGGAGAAGGGCTGTTAGCATAAAGATAACCAGCAACACACGCTGGGGAGACATGGTAGAAAGAGAACACTCCACAGTTTGTGGGAATGTGGATTATTACAGCCAATACAGAAAACAGCACAGAAAATCCCCCCAAACTGAATATAAGGAGGTACCAAGTGACCCAGCAATGCCTCTGGTGGGCATATACCCAGAGGAAATTAGATAAGTATGTTAAAGAAGCACCTGCACTCTCATGTTTACTGCTGTACTGCTCACAAGAGCCAAGACACGGAAACAGCCTAAGTGTCCAGGAACTGGTGAGCAGATAAAGAAAATACTGCCCACATACCCTGTGGCATCCTGCCCACCCACAGGAAGACGGGGATCCCATCATCTTCGGCATCACCATAGGCACAGAAAGACGAGTGTGGCCTCATCCACCACGGGTGGAATATAAAACAGCCAACCTCACAGGCTACAGCTAAAAGTAGGCTGGGGGGTTGGCCAGTGGGTTCTGAGCCACTGTCAGGTGCGCTCTCACCCAAGAGAGTGACTATAGATGACGGGAACATGCTAACAGCACAAGACCTACAGCAGTGGATTTGAAGGGGTTTCACCTTTAGAAAAAGATCAGTGTGTAAGGAGATGGATATGGTGCCACGATTTAACAGTACCCAGTACACACAGGTACTAAAATATCTCAGGCCCTCCATAAACATATAAAAGTTCAAATGTACTTCATGTATCAATAATAGTGAACATGATTTAAATTCTAAAAGAAGATTAATGATTAATTACTGGCTCTATTCTGCAATCCATACTGTGGGGAGTTCTGTCCCTGGGTAGCATGTTGATCTTCAAGGCCAATCAAAAGTACTAGATCTCAAAAATGTCTTGGAAATGAATTTAAAAACCTGGAAAAACATTATTTTTGAACTGATGGGATGCTGAGAAGCACGAAAGCAGGAGAGAGGACGCTTGCTTTGAGCAGAGGAATTTGAGTCTCTGCAGCCACCTGCAGAGTCTGCACCATGGGGCCACCACTCAGGAGGGCCTACCTGGGCTTCGGCGAGTGAGCACAGGCCCCGTCAGGAGAGACAGACTGTGGACATTGGTTCATGCCTGTAAAGACGAGGAGGCTCCAGGCAAGACAAGGCCAGAGTGCTTCCAGTGGGGAGGGCGCCAGTCTGGAAATAACTACCATGGGTCTGGACAGTGAGCCTCAGTCCTGAGCGCTCAGGGGCTGCAGAGAAGCTGCGTCTTAGAGAAGCTATGTCCTGGGGAAAATGAGGCTTTGTCCCCAGCAGAAAGTAAAGAGCAAGGAAGACATTGGGGTAGGAGGGCAGAGCACGGGGATGAGGGCAGAGGCTGAGAGAGGCCATGGGGGGCAGGGTTCCTGCTAAACTGGAATAAAGGGGTATGGAGCTGGCCCTGTGCATGGTGACGGCTGGGAGTTCGGGGCTGTGATGCAGGTGGGCCCAGGTCACAATGGCTCATGCACACCTATGCCCAGCACACTTCAGGACTTCAGCATGTGCACACTCACCGCCTGGTTCCCAGCCTCATCATGGATTAGTCACACCAGGGAGGGAAGGGAGAGTCTCCCAGCCTCGGCCCACAGAGGAGCTCGCTGGGGCCCGCAGTTTTCACTGCAGTGATCTGTGGGTGGTGGACACAGGAAGGACGTCTCATCCCCAAAGAAATGTTCAGCCACCAGCTTCCCAAATCTGACTTTAGGAGAAGAGAAAGGAGCTAGGGCTATTCACATCCTCCCCCTCAGGAGAAAAACAGGGAAAGAAATGCTATGAATTTCACTTGCAAGAATTTTGGGCACCAGGGAGCATGGCAGCTTCAGGGTTTGCTGAAACTAAGCTCCACAGCTGGGCAGCAGCAAAATGCACAGGGGGATCCCACCCTCGAGAAGGGAGTGACTCAGCAGGGAGCCTGAAGGAGCCGCTTGCCTCCACAGGGGAGGCAGTGTCAGGGCAGCCCACCAGCCTCTGAGAACCCGCCTGACGCTGCTTTGGGACAAATGCCACGTGTAGGCTGCCACCATCACAGTCATCTTTACCATTTCTCTTAAAAATACTTCTCAGGAAAGCATCAACTGAGGCATCACAGTTATTACCAATTTAAAGGAAGCGCCGTGGGAAGTGGCCCATTTTGTTAATTACAGGCCCAGCGCAGTGCAGTCAAAACAGTGGCAGCCCTCGCCTTCAGCCGGGCTCTGTGGGCAGCCGGCAGGAGGCTCGTCCTCCTCCTCTAGGGACTCTGCTCCTTTGCTCTGAATGCCAAGTTCACCACAGCCTCAGGAAGGAAGATGGTGTCCAGCAGCCCTTCCTCACCGGCTACCGGACTCAGGCAGCCCTGGGGCAGCACAGGTGACTGGGGACCGGAGGAAGATCCATTTCCAGCACCTCCGAGTCCTGCCCAGCTGCAGGGAGGGGGCAAGTGCTCCTTCCAGGAGCAGCTCTGTACTTACTGCAAACACCACTGACAAATGAAATCAGAGCTCTCCTTCCCCACAGCCTGGAGCCCCTCCAGGGGCCCCACCCTGACCTTCCGAGCCCTGTCTATAAGCAGCATGGAGGTCAAGATGCCCAGTGCCAGGTTTCAGCTGCACCTGGCATGTAAGAATGTGCCTGATCCAGAGCAGGCTCTCAGGCAGTGATGATAGGAAATAAAACTATCACATAAAGATGGACAAAGAAATCTTCTGTAGTCACACCTGGTTAGAAATAACCAGGTGTGGTCTGTCCCAAGACCATGATCTGAGCTGACAGTGAAGCTCACCTGGGATGCGAAGGGAGCCCAGGCCTTTGGCACTGGGTGGTCCTTGAGAGGGAGGGGTCTCACCCAGGCACCTTACCCTGAATATGGGAGCATATCGTGCAGTGCCCAGTCTGTGTGGCTCTTGGACTGCAGGTCCGGGAGGTGCTGAGCTCCCATCAGTCCCTGCATAGCGTCGGCTGTGGAGACGTGGATCACACACCTCAGCCAGGGAAATCAGCTCAGCTTTGACAGGCTGTCACAGGCATGGCACACGCAGAAAAAGCCTGGCCATGACTTTTGCAGTTGAAAAATGCGAGTTCTGGTTGTCTCGAGGGCCAAGAAGCTTTTCAACATCTAAACAAAGAAAGTCAATCTCCAGGAGGAAAGATATGCTCCCACTGTAGAATGGAGAGATGGACACAGAGGAGACCCTGTGGAGAGCCGGAGATACAGAGAAAGGAGGATGTCTAGAGGGAAGAGCAAGGGAGCAGTTGGACAGTGTGACCCTACTCTCATGACCATGGCCCTAGCTGTGCATAAAGCTGCCCACACGTCCTCTCTCAGCAGGCCAATCAATTCTCTTTCTGTCTCTCTCTCTTTCCCTCTGTGTGTGTGTGTGTGTGTGTGCGTGCATGCGTGCGCATGTGTAACTAATGCCATAATGCTATGTTAGCCCTAGATTTCTCTGGTTTGCCCATGAAGAACCTTCACAAACATTTCAAGCCGCTCCTTTAAAATCTGCAGTCCCACCCCGCAAGGCAAGAGCAAGCAGTCCCTGAAGATCTCACAGATAACGTCAGCAACCTGGGCCTAGGACGCCTCTGAACAGTTAAACCCTAGTGCTTGCTCCATCCCCAACTGTATTACAGCCTCTTGCTTGGTGCCTCCTGATGGCAATGGCCGGAGGTGGCCCTCAACTGTGTGGCTGCATGCTGCCCATGACCCTGTCGTTCTTTCCATGTAGGTGGCTCAGACCTTCCTTCTGCCTAGGCGAATGCAAACCCAGACATGTACAAGCACAAACCCCTTCACCATCACTGCCGCCCCAAAGTGTCCGAGGTCGGCAGCTCAGACCCTTTCTCTCACAGCTGCTGTCTCTACCTATTAGCCTGGGCCTTTGAGACCTTCCTTTCCTCTTTTTCTTAAAGCCACTGTGGTCTTGCAAGCTGATCTGAATATTGTTTTCAACTCTTTTCAGTCTCTCTAGGTGGGTGTTTCACTGGTGAGGGGAAAAACCACCTAATTCATAGAGGCCTCAGCCTCAGAATGAAAACCTTAAGCACACAACTTAAACACAGCTCAATTTCCATCACAGTCCACCAGGCTATACCTCCTGTTCATGTCCACAAGAACACAACCGCTATTTCAGTTTGTTCCACTTCCTCTGTGCACTCAGTTTTTTCATTTACAAGAAGGTTTCTGATGTTCACCAGAGAAGCCCAGAGATCCCATGTTTCTCTCCCGGCACCTGCTTATCTTAATCTTCAGTGAGATTTCAGGCCTCCTGGAGTTATCTGCCTTGTTTCTGCAGCTTTCTCCTGCTCTGACCACTGTCTGTATAATAAATACTTTTAAAGAATAACCATAGATCTAAAAATACTGGATTCTCCTGTCTTCTTGCATGGTCCTTGTTCTGTTTCTCCCTTTCATCCCACAACAGAATCAACTTTCTCAAAAAGACTAAATGGTAAAACTCTACAAAGCAATGAGAATTGAAATGTGCCGTAAAAAACGATAAAAGGTCACCTGACTCCGGAGGATGGACTTGCACTTGTGGCCCAGGTTTATGCAGCCAGGCTGTCCACGTGCCGTCTACAGTGGCTACACTGCTCAAGTGCAGACTCTTCCCTGAGCTGGCCCAGGCAGTATCTATCTGCTATGGTGTCTGCCATACTGAAAACTTAGTTTAGGGCAAAAATAGAAAAGTCAATGTAAATATTCAGTTACTTTTCAAGTTTGAGAAGTAATCTCTGTAGAATTGTCGATCTGGCCTAGTGGTCAGCCAGTTCCTCTCCACTCATCCGAACTATAGCTTTGATATCCAAAGAAGAAAAAAATCTGTTGAAGCTTTTAAGCTATAATTGTTAAACAGACAAAAGAGAGCTATCTGGAGACCAAGGGAGGAAGAGCCCACATCAGTGACAGATGCAGTTTCTTAGTCCCCTGACTGCATCTCAGGTGTGCAAAAGCTGCAGGTGGCAAGTGGCAAAGCACTGCAGAGATGAGGGACAGAATGTGCCCATCTCTGTGCTGGGCCCCATCCATGAGAGGCCTTCAGCAGTCCGCCTGCTGAGGGAACACGTGGGCAAAACTTCTTACTTGAATAAGTGGGCAAAGGGGCCCAGAACAGTAGACCTCGCCCTTTCATCCTGAGATGGGAAGGAGGGCGGGGCCAGTGGAGAAATCCATCACCTGTTTGCTCCCAGCCTTCAGCCGAAGGGGCACAGAAGACATAAAAGGGCCCTTTGGGTCAGAGGGACATCTTAGTGACTTTGTTCTTGCAACAATGTGAGTTTCGAAGGCAAATGAAGTCCAAAAATAAAAATGAGCTCCAATAAGATGGAACACCTGTGTCAGAAGTGACTGGCTGAGGTGTGACAACGGACAAGCCACAGCTAGACGCACAGAAGGAGCTGTGTCCCTGGGCTCTCACTACAATGTCGAGGGCCCCAGAGGCAGGATGAGAGGAATGCTCCTGGAGGTATGGGCAAGCCTGGCAGGAGGACACAGAAGCCTCCGGGCAGAAGCACAAGGACATCAGGGAGTGCGGCTGCAAGAAAAGAAAGCACTGTGGTGTAAGATTATTTTCACATCTAGGTATCTCAGCTGCAAATGACAAATAATCAGTATGGAGTACAGCAAAGGGGAGATGTAACAATACCATGGACAGGACAGGGCAATGTAGGGCTCAAGGGGGTTGTCATTGGTCGAAACACACCACAGCAGGCACTGATGGAGTGACTTTGTGTCTTCTGACCGCAAGAGCTGTCAGGAGGGCGAACTTGGTCTCCGATGCCTTTTGCCAAGTGAAGAGGGCAACACGCAACACGCAATCTGGCCCGCTGTGCTGCCTAGAGTTTCTGACATTAAAGTTGCATTATTTTAAGAAGAAATTCCTGGGAAATCACTAGCAACCATTACTGAGCAGAATTCCAACTATTTATTATCCATTATGTATCCATTATCACTCTATGATCCCACTGTTTATCATATTAGTATAATGGCCTCATAATGGCCCAATTCCTTGACACTATGAAAACTCCGCTATGATTCACTATGTCAATATTTCAGGAGACAAAGCATCATAGACAATGAAATAGTCCATGATTTAAATTATCCAAATATTACAGAATTCTCAGCCAAGTGCATAATAAGCATGCCATTTATTCCAGGTATGCAGGCAGAATAGAAACACTAATTAGCCCAGTCTCCTACGTAGTCTAAAAACAGCTACTTCCATGAGGAGATGTGTTGATGGCATTTAGTTAATGCCAAGGGCTGATGCATATTTGTTTTGCATTAAGAATATGTAATAAATAACCCTTAATAAATAATGCTTTGCTGCCAGAATCCATGCTATCAGCACATTTTATATTTGCAACTCACACCCATCCCTTCATTTCCTCGATTATAAAATGCTTTCTGAGCACTTATGAAATGCCAGGTCCTGTTCTGTGGGCCCTGGGAACTGGAGTGCCTGGGCGATCAACTCACTTAGGAGCTAAAGGCAGAGCAAAGAAATACAACAGATATAGACTCTGACACTGGCTTCCCCTGTCTGAGGGGTGGACAATAGTTAAAATCCCAGTGATATGAGAAACCTCAGGAAACATGAGAAGAAGAAGGGAGGCCATTAAAGAGGCGAGAAGAAGGCAATGCCAGTCCCACCGCTGTGCTGGGCTGGACGCCGGCATCTGCTCCAGACAGTCTTGATGCTGTGCTTTAGATGTGAGCTACAGACCTGCCCACTGTGAATGGCCCAAAAGCACCTTTGGCTACCTCATAACGCCAAGACTGCATATGTTCGACTAAGACTTGACTTCCGTTTTCCTATGAAATTGAGTTCACTTTCACGTACAGTGTAAGTGCATCTGATGGGTTCACAAATCAAGGTTTTTCCAAAAGAAGGCAAAAGGGAAATAGGTCCCTTGGCTGGGTTCTATCATCCGCATCCCCACCTTGTCCCAGTGTCAGTTAGGTGACTCTACAATCAAGATACAGCGTAGTAACCACATACAATACTGGGCGTGGAGACTCACCCCAGCAGCAATCAGTACCACATACCACAGTGCTGGGCGTGGTGGCTCACTCCTGTAATCCCAGCACTCGGGAGGCAGAGGCAGGAGGATTGCTGTGATGTGAGTTTGAGGCTGAGCTCAGGGCCAGCCTGAACCACAAAGTGAGACCCTGTCTCAAAAAAAACCTTAAAAAAAAAAAAAAAGATACAGTGTACACTCAGAGCTCCCAAGAACTTTGCCAACTGCCACTTACAGAAGTCAACTATAGAACAGCTGTCTCTACCCACACGGAAGCTAAATGTCGCCAGTTCTCCAAGAAGGGGTCATCACATTTTCAAAAGCAAGAGAATATGGTGTGGCCCATTCATGAAGCTGAGAAAAAGAATCACTAGCAATTTAAAAATAAAAAATTGCTGGGGCCGGGAGTTAGCTCAGTGGTTCTGGCACCTGTCATGCAAGCACAAGGACCTGGGTTCGATCCCCAGTAACCACATACCATACTGGGCATGGAGACTCACGCCCAGCAGCAACCAGCACCACATACCACAGTGCCAGGCGTGGTGGCTCACGCCTGTAATCCCAGCACTCGGGAGGCAGAGGCAGGAGGATTGCTGTGATGTGAGTTGGAGGCTGAGCTCAAGGCCAGCCTGAACCACAAAGCGGGACCCTGTCTCAAAAAACCTAAAAAAAAAAAATTGCTAAAATCAGGCTAAAAGTCACAGATCAAATTCTGGTATTTTTCTGGTTTTCTCCAAGTTCTGTAGATGTTGCTAAGTGCTATAAGGCATAAAATAAGACAGGATGGAGGAGTGAACTGGAACCAAATTCAGCACTATTTAGTAGGGCATGTGAAAGAGTTGGCTGTTTTTCTAAATGTAATGGGAAGACACTGAAGGGCACACGAGCCATGGGACCCATTCCACATGTCCACAACCACATTGACATCTCTTCACCGCACGGGTAGGCCAGGCATGGGTGGGTACATAGAGAGTTGCAGGCAGTGGGAGACACTGTTGCCTTTTGTTAGGGCTGCAGGCAAGAAAACAGAGAAAGAGAGAAAAGCAAGAGTGTGTTCTCTGAGGTGGGAAGCCACTGAACATGGTCTCTGAATGTGACAGCCCTGAGGTTTTAAAAATGACCCGCAAGTTTTTTGTCTGAGCGACATAGAAGATAAGGCTGCCATTTATTGGATCCAGCATGCCAGAGAAGAAACCAGTTTGGATAAGTGCCTTGAGGATTTCAGGGCAAGCACATTAATAAGAAAAATACAAAAAGATTTTAAGCAATAGTTACATACGATCTGAGCTCTAGGGAGAAGTCATGGCAATAGATGTAAATATGAAAATCATTTGCAAATATAGGTACTGAAAACTGAGGGAATGGATGGAGAAGCTCATATGGGGAGAGAACCAAGCTGAAATTCTTAGCTCAGGTGTGAATTAAATTGCCAAGATGGGGGACTTTGCAAAATACTGATGCTTGCTCATGGAAAAGTAAGCAATTAGAATTCAGCTCTACTGGGTAGAGAAAGCAAGCAAGAGATTCAATTCCAAAGACTGGGCAGAAGTTAAGAAAAGAAGAAGCAGTAAGAAGACTTCAAAGCAAAGAAAAGTTTGAAAAAACAGGAAAATGTCATTGAATAGAACCTAGGATGGTAATTACCATGCCTTACAGAGGGGACAGGTAGGGAAGTGTGGGGGAGTGGACAGCTGGCTCCACCCCACCACCATCAGGAAAGCAGAGTGTGCTGCCAGCCTCTTTGACCCAGCCTCTCCTCTGGAAATTCCATTTGCAGCAAGAATTTCATGTTTACCAGAAAATTTCATTTCCTTGCAGCACTGTAGGAGTGAGGCATCCCCAAGATCTCTCAGGTCCCGATATCTGCTGAATTTGGAGCTCAGAGCAGCTACACATGCCCGAGTCCCTGTGGAGGGTGATGAACATTTACACTCTTCCTAGCACAATGTACAGAAAAGCTGGACCCAGCGTAGGTCACAGCCACAACACCTGTGCTAGCAGAGAACAGGTACTTCCCGCTCCTGCCAGCACTGAGTCTCCACTTAGCAGGGATCTAGTTGAAATGCAGATGTGGACAGAGAAGGTCTGAGGCTGAGCCCTAGAACTGCAGAAGCTGCCTTCTGCTCAACTTGAGTCTCTAGAAAACCCACACTTCTCCTAGAACCTGAACTGCCCCAGCCAGATGTGCAATGCACACAGCTGTTCTCACAATGCTGCTTCCAACGCTTGCTGCCTACAGTCCTGAACTTGCTGGGTACTTAGAGCTGTGTCTGTCTGTGGCTGTGCCTTCCCTGAGCTCCTCACCTCACCACACCTCACCACTGGCTCAGCTTTGGTCTTTCCCCTCTGTTTGGTTCCCTGAGACCTGAATCTTCCTGAGTATAGGGCCAAGTGACCCTTCTTTTCATGTCCACAGTCCTGTGAATATGACCTGGCCCCAGGGCTAGTCCTGCCTATGAAGTGCGATCACACAGCCTTCAGTGGTGCCCAGGCTTGCAGGTGCTAGCTGTGAGCCTCCAAGGGCCAGCAGCAGGAGACACACGTGCAGTAGGCACCCGCTGAGTTCCTTCTCAGAACCTGGCTTCGCTCCTGGCTCAGTCACAGCCACGCCCCACACTCTGCGCCCTCTCTGCTCACATCTTCCAGTGCAGAGTTTATCCCGATAACTTGCCCAAGGGTAACTGGCAGTGCAAAACAGAACTTTCAAAGTTAGATTTTTCTAAAACAAAGGGCTTCTTTGCTTTAACAAAAAGGATGAAATATGTATACAAGTCTTCAAACACAGACCATCACACCATGCATGTACGCAATCATATGTTGTAACAAATGAACCTAAGAACTCCTCTGTCTCCACATGATAGTAAATAAAGGCATTTGGTGTTTGGAAATGCAAATAAAATGAGGCGTGTTGCAGGCTTTCTCTAAGTAGAAGAAAACTGTTCCGGAGAAGCCATCTGCCTCTTGGGGATGTTGCTTCCAATGCTTGCTGCATTTGCAGTGACTTCCTCAGTGGGAAGGTTTGTACCATCCACCACTGCATTACACTGGGAGTCTCCCTCCTGACCAGACTATGGGGGAAGGTGTCAGGTCTGAATCACATCCTAGCCCTGCAGCCCCTGGACTGGTCTCTTCTACCTTC
The DNA here is from genome assembly GCA_004026965.1 of Petromus typicus. Taxonomy (NCBI): domain Eukaryota; kingdom Metazoa; phylum Chordata; class Mammalia; order Rodentia; family Petromuridae; genus Petromus; species Petromus typicus. Next base: position 39,136 of record PVIR01008670.1, read on the forward strand.
AGGTACTCTGTAAACAAAGCTGCTAATTGACAAGAGCCCTGATCTCTTCTACTTTTCTACTGAATGTCTTATTTTATCCCAAACTACTACAGCAGACAGAGCAATGGGCTCCCAATGACATCCACATCTTAGTGCCTGAGAATGCTACTCCTAAGGACAAAGAGGAACTTTGCAAGCGTAAGAGAAGGAAGTCCAAGAGGGAAGATGGTTTTGGCTCATGCGGTGACCCCCCCCTCAAAATGACAATGAATTTTTGAAAAAGAAGGTGTGCTAGAGAAAAAGCCAGGTTTGAAAGCCCCAGTGTACTAGAGATAGGTAATATAAAACTAGGAATAAAGCAGCCCCTACATGCTGGATAAGACAGGGCATTCTTCTGAGCTTCCAGAAAGATCTGGCCCTGTTGGCATCTTAATTTCAGCTTAGTGATATGTCTTCTCTAGATCAAGATTTTTTAAGCATGAGTTGTTGTTTAAAGGTAGATTTTGTCATAAGACCAACAGAAAAATAATACATTAGGAAAATAACAATCCAGCGTCCCCTATTTCCTTTACAGAGAAGACCTCCTGATTCTGGAATGGGTGAGGAGGTTCACCATCTAGCGGAGCGGTCTCTCTTGCTGTATTCTCCCTCACTTCCTCCCGCGGTAAACATAAAGGCCCGGGAAGCAGGTGTGAGGAGAAGACAGTGCTCTGCACAGTGAGCCAAGTAGCAGTATTAGTAAGGACACAGTTACAGCTGGGCACAATGCTGACTCTAGCTCAGGCAAACAGCGGAGAATGTCACAGTCTCCCTCGGAGCTGATGAAATCTTGGGGACTGTGTTTGCTCTGAAAGAATTCACAGAGCCCATATTACTGCATGTCCTGACTGAGGTCTGAGAGATAAAAGGCCCCATTATCATAGCAGGTCAGAGGCCCCTGCGCTTTGTGCAAACATTCAACCCTAAATGAGGTGAAGGGAATGTGGCGAATGGACAGCTTGTTTTATGAATTGGGAATGGTACACATAAAATGAGGCCTTGGTCAAAAGCATATAAACCCTGGGCCCAAGTGCTGTCTGCACCTACCCTGCATGCATTCTGCAGCACAGCGCCTTGGAGCCCCTCAGACACTCGGACACACATAAGCCCAAATTCTCTGGGCAACATCACGCGTCTTATCTGAGACATTTCCACACAGACAGCGTGGGCCTTCCCGGTGCACATCCTCTGCGCAGGCTTGCCTGAGACACTGCCGCAGGCTCTGGGCCTCTGCCTGGACTCAGGGAGGATGCTGCTTTGAGCCGTAGGCCTGAGCCCGACTGTGTGGATGCTGCCATGGACCAAGCCCTTGTTTGGATCTTTCAGATGTGGAAATACCTCTTATACGCCTCTGCATTTGACTTCTGGGATGAATACTATAAAATAATCTTATAAATTGCATGTCTTGTATTAAATCTATTGCCCTTCAAACCCTGACCACAATACTCTCCTTGGCCACACTCTACTCTGGGCTGTCACAGGGCCTTGTTTCTGTTCCGTCTGGATACAATGAGTTTGATGAAGACACGAAAAGTACATCTCTACTTGTAGTCCTTAAGAGCACAACTTGAATGGATTGGACATCCACTGTGCGAGAAACTCCACATGACGGGGGGATTGCATCTGCCATGAAAACTGGCAATCCATTCACCCAAGAAACATATTTCTTTTGATTCTAGAAGCTATTGCTTCTATGGCAGGTATCACCTCTTATACTTTTTAAATTGAATATCTTCATTTATTTAAAAACTAGAATGCAAATTCAATGTAGATTTGGATTAATTAAAAAATCAAATATTAAAAAAGTAACAAAGACACAAAACTGGTACTTATAATAAGGCAGCGATATAACACATTCATCATCTAGTGTGTTCGGATCTGGGCTGACAGACCCAAAGCCTGGTAGGGTCCCACTACCATCTGCTTTGGCTGCTGTGAAGATAATGGCAGAGCCAAGTGGTTGTGTGGTCCCACCTCATTCCTCTCTTGCCCTCCACGGGAAAGATGCTGCCCTGGCTGGCTTAGGAGTGCTGGCTACAGAGTCAAATCGCTCAGCCCACCTGCCTACTGCTCAGGTGCTGCGTGACCTCACCACGTGACTCGAGCCCTCAGTGCGCTATCCCCTTGCTCTTACTCCATCTCCAAGTCAAGGGGAAGACAAAGAGAGTAAGAAAAGGGACAGTGCATGAACAGCTGCATGGCCAGCCCTCCTGCAGGGCCGCGGGAACACGCTGACCCTCCTCCCTGTACCAGGTGGAGGGCTCTACCTGCTTCAAGATGGTTAGAAATGATGGCTGACACTAATTTACAGTTTCACTGACTCTGGAAATTATCTTTTCATTACTCTGTCATAATACTTTTGAGAACTCTCTCAGCCTGCTTCTTAAGTGCAGTCAATCATCAATCATTGTGAGACAATAATGTCCCCTAATCACAAGTTTAGCTCCAAGGACAATCATTTTTAAAGTTAGTATCTTGCCCCATCTTCATATTTGAAAACCATTTCCAAAAATGCATCCGGGTCAGAAATCTTAGCAATGAGACGATCCATTCCTAGTGCGCTCCTTTCTTGACAGATAGTTAAAACTAGGAGTGTAGGGGAGGGGAGGGGTGTCAAGTGAATCTCTCCATGACAGGCAGCCCTTAATTAAAGCCATATTCACTGACACAGGTTTGGACTTCTCTTTGCCTCAATCCACATGCAGGTTTTTTTTTTTTTTTTTTTCCCAAAAGCTTTGCGACTTACTGGTCTGACCTAAAAGCCAAAATAATTTCAAGTCATTTAAGTGGACAATTTACCATGACAATTTCTTTTGGTAATGACATCCTTATTTCATTTAAAAATGCCACAAATGCATCCAGTTAATGCATTAAATATGAAAAGACTGGCTGAAGAGACTCCAGTTATTAATGATTCAAGAGAACTTCCTAAAGCATCTATTTGGAATTCATTTATAATTCACTTCACAGCTTAGCTTCGCTTCCCACAGGGCAAATGTTTATCAAGTATTACTCTGTCTTAAGTCCCTTCTTTACATTTTCTTGTAGAAGAATACAGAGCTTTCCCTTCTCCACATGAGGCTGAACTTCCTAAAAGCATCCATCCATCTGTCCGTCTACTGTCATTCAATGCTCCTTTCCTGAAAAGGTGACAGTGAGGGCTTTCAGATCTGAGTACTCTGCACAGCTAAATAAAAGGATAATTATTAAGCACAATAGCTGTGCATAAACTGAACAAGATGCATTGAGTATGTCATAAATATTTATTAAAGAGTAACCATGGTAATTAATAAATATATAACCAACACAAGGGGGAAATAGCATCACAATATCCTGCCGTGGTCAGAGAAACTTCCTAACCTGCCTATTAAGGAACTATACACACAATCAAGTACATATTTTCCGTATGAAAGTCCAACCATCTGCCCAACCAGTGAAGACCCATGCTGAGACGAGAGTAGCGCATGTGGGGCAAGCTGACCACGAAGAATGCCCATATTCAGCAGCTCCCTGCAGCCGCCAGGTGAGTGCTCAACTGTAGAGTGTGTAAAGCACTGGCTTTGGAGTGCAGAACTTCCAACACTTGGAAAACTCAGTCAAGTGATGAGTCCTCCCTGTCAACTTAGCACAGAGGTGGCACCTTCCTAAGACTTCTTGTGAAAATGAGGGTGTGACAAATAACACAGCCAAATGCCCATGTGCACACAAGGCAATCCAAAACCCCACCGTCCCATCACTCCAGAGACTGACATCCTGAGATAGAACACCATCGCCCCAGCTGTTAACGCAATCACCAAGCTGCAGTTATTGCTTCCTACCTGTCTACGGCCAGACACTGGCAGTCGGCATAGAAAACTATTGTGAAGAACATAAGGCACGCTAAGAGAGTCAGAAAAGTAACAACGATTAAAAACAGACAGTAACGAGTGTGGTAAAGATGTGGAGAAACTGAGCTCTCAGATACTGCACATGTGAATGCAAAATGGTGTGGCTACTTCAGGAGAAACTTTTGTAGTTTTTTCAGTGTTAAACACAAAGTTACCACGAAACCCAGCAATTCCTGTGCAAAGGGAGAGGTACATGCAAAAATGTACACTGATAATTAAGAGTCTTATTTAAAATAGCTAAAAAGGAGAAGTGATCGGGCCAGGGATTTAGCTCAGTGGTTCCGGTGCCTGTCTTACAAGCGCAAGGACCCAGGTTCAATCCCTGGTAACCACATACCATACTGGGCAGGGAAGACACCCCCAGCAGCAACCAGTACCACACATCGCAGTGCTGGGCGTGGTGGCTCACGTCTGTAATCTCAGCACTCGAGAGGCAGAGGCAGGAGGATTGCTGTGATGTGAGTTTGAGGCTGAGCTCAGGGCCAGCCTGAACTACAAAGTAAGACCCTGTTTCAAAAAAAAAAAGAGAGAGAAGTGATAAAATTGCAAGTGTTTATCACCTAATGAGTGAATAGGGAAAATACAGGAAGGGATACATTTGCAGATACAGTATAAGGAAGTGTGACACAAACTCCACCAGGGATGAATCTTGAAAACATGACACCAAGTGCAGTAAGATGTTACAAAAGACTTCAGAACACAGCATTCTGTTGATGTGAAATGCCCAGAGCAGGCGATCCCTGGAGAGAGAAGTAGATTACCTGATGGCTGAGGTTCAGGTAGAAGAGAGGGTGGGATCGTGAGTGACCACCAGGGTGTGTTCACTTTCTTTCCTGGGATGATGAAATCATCCCAAACTTAGTGGTATTGCTGCACAATTTGCAATATAATCAACACTGTGGGATTCTGAGTTTTGTGAATTTTATGTCAAAAAAGCTATCAGAGAAGTAGAACTAAAGCTTGTGAGGACAGCTCCAGAGAAAGGAATGAAGCGAGTGTTTGGGGTCCTCTGTACCCTGCAGAGCACTGTGGGCAGGACGGGCAGTGTGGCCTCAAGCACAGAGGACAGAGTAGAGCCAGACAACGAGGCCTCTGCTCCCCGAGCCACACCCGCCCACTCTGCACGGGCCATCACCCAGGTTCCTGCGGACCTTTTCCCAGGGAACCTCCTGGGAATGGCTCTGCCCCTTCGGAGCTCCCCTGACCCAACCCAAAGGCATAATGAAGGATGTGCTGGGGCACAGGAATAGAGACTCAGGAACAGCAGGGAGGTCGCACTGAATGTGGAATGCAGCAGCAGCTCCCCACGCAGACACAGGACACCTCACTGAGTTCTCACAACAAGCTTTGGGGTCAACTGCATGAGCCCAGCACACTGTGCACGGAGAGAGCTGCCTGGAGGTGAGGAGCCGCCCACCCCTGTCAGTCACACAGCTGAGTCTGAGCCAGGGCCAAACCCAGACCTGTTCCGTCCCACGGGCCTTTTCAGGACACCACAGAGAGCCGAAGTGATGATTAAGAACAAAGGAAGCATGCTTTGTAACCCGCACAAAACATCCTCACTCAAACAACAAGTGACAAAGAACAGTCCATACCATCCTTCACGCTCTCTTCATTCACACACCTCTCGGCATCTGTTCTGATCCAGGGATAAAAACATTCTCTGAGGGACACTGACTGTAAAAGAGGAGTAGAGGAACATGCCAGCCAAAGAGCAGACCAAAGCTCTTAAATGCTTTCTCAAGTGGCCAAAAAGCCTCACCCACGCCTTGAACCTCCTCAAGCCTGAGAGGAAACACCAGATGCTCTTCTCCGTGTCTCCTCCCTAGAAGCATTAGTGATTGTAATCTTAAGCTTTTACTTCTGACTCTTCTAGGCATTCAGAGAAAGGCGGGCCCAAGCACATCCCACCCCGGCACCAGGGCCAGATGATGTTCACCTTTCCCAGAGACTTGACTGGAGGTGGGGAACCGGGCAAGCCCGTGGCAATTTTACCAAAAGGAGACCAGGCCTAGCAGTCCATAGAGCCTGCAACTTTTACGTCTTGCCGTCCAAGACTAATAAGATTCTAATCATCTAAGTGCATCTGGTAAAAAGTAATTTCACATTTTGTAGGGCACTATTTCACAGATTTTACAAAGTCTCACGAATATGTCTTAATTTCTCCTTACGTTCCTAAAGGGACTAACCCTTTCAGAAGAGCCAGGTATTTTCAACCATTTTTCTTCTAATAAGAACTAAGCAACTGTTAGAAAAGAAATGAGAAGACATATGAAATACTTCTTTGAGAGAATCAGCTAAATCCTAAGAGATTTTAAAAGATGATGCTGAGTTATTCTGGAAAAACAGGAACTATAATCAACTCACAGAATTAGAATTTTCCAAATGATAGTTCAAGTTCTTAGGTTAAGCCAAAAGGTTCACACAAGACACAACAAATTATTGATTCAATACTACAGAATATCTCTTATGAATAACAAATTCTCTCTCAATTAAAAGTCTAGGTAATATTTGGTGTTATTAAAATGAACTTTTCTTAGAAAGACAGTAATTTTAAAATAAAAGTAAATGACAAAATATAACTGAACTTACAAAGCTAATATGATATCCAAAGTCACTTTCATAGTGAAGGCCACACAAGAAAACCACAAAAAGCTTCCAAACAAATGAGAACTTGGGCAAAACTCTGTTAAATGTAAAGTAAAATGTTAATAACCAGGTGTTCAGAAAGAAGCACCTATACAACACCATTAACATTTTCACTTGTCAGAGGAAAGAAGGTCTTTGTCAATACTTATTCTTGATAATTGATGGCCAGGGCAGACATTCATTTCTAAATTTTAACAAAAATATGTACACAGAGCTGGAGATTTAGTTCAGTGATGCCACCACCTGCTCAAAAGCACAAGTTCATGATTTCAATCCTCGGTACTGAAACGCGCACACACACACACACACACACACACACACACACACACACACACAGAGAGAAAGTATGTACTCATTACCCTGTATAAAATGAACTAATTATTGTTTTCAGATTAAGGATACAGTAAATGAAATTTCTGTTAAATTATATCAAACAGTACATCAGACAGATGCAACTTTCAGCATAGCACCTATTCTAACTAGTTGTCTTCCATCTTTTTATCATTATGAAAATAAACTGTGCCCAGGCACAAAATCATTTTTGAACTGTCATATGCTGTAGAAGATTTAATGAATTCCACAGATGCTTCCGGCTCTCTATATAAGAAAGATAAAAAGCTCTCATTTTAGGAAAATGTTATCCTGAAGGTGTGTATATTTAAAATGCCACCAAGGACAGTATAAAAATCCAAGTGCTCATCAAATCTGTAATTCAAAACCTAACCTCTCTTATGTCTACAGTGTCTAAAGTATTTTTAACTTTCTGTATCTGACCAAAAAAAGCAGACAATAAAGACTCAACTGTTCTTAGCAAGGAGTTTGAAGAAATATCTGATAATGTTAATGAACAGCAAAAAAAAGAGAAGAGAAGGAGGAGGAAGAAGAAAAGATAAAAGGAAGATCGAACAGTGAAAGTCTAAACAGAAGGTCCAAACAGATTCCTCAGAATCCTGCCCAGAGTCAGGCATGTCCAATCTGTAGATTGTTCCACTTCACACAGAGAAGCTGGAGAAATTTGCTACCTGTGCATGTGGGGAGGGGGGACAGGTCAGGGACACTCTTCTGCTGCAGCAGCAATCAGAGCCTCTGGGCCAACCACGTGTGGGTGACATTGTTTCCTGTGTGAAGGACTGCTCAGCACTCGTCTGACCTGGTCAAGGTCAGACTTCAAGGTTAGATCCGGAATGATTTTTATCCCCAGAAAACTGTCATGTGGGTTCATTAAAAACTGAGAGGAGTGAAGAGAACGGCAGGATGAGAGAACACAGAAGCAGCGTGGGAACAGTATCGACGTAACCAGGTAGCTTTACTGTCTGGTTGTCAACCTCTGCGTTTGTACCAACACAAATTAACCAGGAGTTTTGTTTTTCCATGACTGCAAGTTTCGTATTTGCCAGAAAACTATGTTGGAACCTCTGGAACAGGTCATACAATATTCCATACTTTGGATCTTCTACTAGTTTTTTTCCTAGAATATCATCATTTCAGCACATACAGATCTTTAACAAAACTGAAATTTAGATTTAAGAGTACATTAGGTTTTACACATACTTTTGAATTCAGTTTCTGAAAAATTTCCGAGAAAGATCTTTTTATCTATTTTAAAGATAGTAAAAAGATAAAAACAGATTAAATCATAAATTCATTAATGAGCACATCAAGGTTCAAACAGTATTTCATTTTGAGTAGTACATTACTTTGCATTCTTCTTTTCTTCCTTTTGATACTTGTTTTACAAATGAAAACACTGCTATTTCTGCTGCCCAGTTCAGGGTAGCCTATGAGGCAAACTGTTTAATAAATAACTTTAAAAGACAAACATCAAATCCATAATTCAAAACCTAACCTCTCTTATATTCACCGTGGCTAAAGTATTTTTACCTTTCTGTATCTGACAATAAAGCATCTAAATTATAAAATATAATTTCTGCATCTAAATCATAAAATATGCTTAAACAAATGCTGCACAGTTGCAGCTGTTAAACTTCCAAGAAATCATCTCAGGACATAATTTAAAACTGCTTCAGTGACTTCAGTGTAACATCACAGGACCGAGCGGCACTAAAGTTTCTTTTGTCTTAAAATGCAGGGAACTGGGGAGTGACAATGACATTCACTGAGAGAAAGAAGAAAATGAAAAGGGAAAAAGACATCAGGACCCACCACATCACTGTGTCTAAGGAAATTAATTATCAAAAGTCAAGTCAGAAGAAAACCTGTACAGTTTCTAAAGCTGGAAGAAAGCTTGACTTTCAAAGCTATGACACCTAAGTGTTTACTTGACTTTTCTGGAAATGAAAGTCTATTGAATTCCTCAAGTCCAGAAATAGAAAAATAAAATCTGCTAATGCACAGGGAATAGTCAAGTCTTGATTCAATACCTTGTATATTTTTCTCCAGCTTTTGTGAAATCATATTTTTTTTCCAAAATGCATTTATCCATCTCCTAAATGGAATACATTGATTCTAACCAGGTCTCTGATCCTAGAAAACCTTCTCGTTCCTCACAAGGTTGTGGTCCTAACACATCAGTATCAGTTTAATACTAAAGATGCCAAAGCCACCAACAAGCTTCCCTGTGACAGAACCTGGAATTTGCCTTTCCAGCTAATCTTTTCATCATTTTATTTATTCACAGGTTCCCTCTTAGAAAAGTAAAAGAAAAACTGGATCTATAAAAATCAACATCTAGCATCAACAAATGCTAAAATATTACCCTTAACAGAAGTAAGACTGTGCAGAAGATCATGTGTAGAGTATTTTACTATGGCTTCATAGACACAGCTAGATACATAGTGACTGAGAAGTGGGTAACTGTGAAAGAAAGTCCAGGGTTCCCACTCCGCAGGCTTCTGGAAATGTGGACTCTGGACCACTAGCAGCTGACAGGAACTTTCTGTGCCTCTGGTGAGCGCTGTTCTCTTTTTAAAGAAAGAAAACTATCCTCTATCTTGGTGTACAGAACAATGGCAAATTAGTCACTTACTTTGTATTTCTAGCCAAAATCAAAGCAGAGTGGTGGGAAAATACCACTTGACTTTAAAAAAGAAAAATCTAGAATAATTTAAAGTGTCCACACAATAGATGGATTCAGGTGGAATGCTGTATGAAGGTGGGAGACTACATCAGTGCAAGAATTACCACAAGATGCTGCTAGAATGCAAGCATGCACACTTACACTGAACTTACCATTTAAAAAACCATGGCAGGAACTTCATTAACCTGTATAGCTTCCAGATATTCTGTTCAGGAAAGCTTTTCTGGATCAGAGTGTCCTGAAAAAGCTCCCATGTATAAACAGAAGATAGGTTCCTATATAGTACAAAGTACTTGCCAACACTATATCTGAGGGCCCTGCCTCACTGTTTATCAGGCCCCTGTGCTGATTATTGACCAGCTTTCCTTAGCTGTGACTGGACAACTGACATGCTCAGCTCAGAAAAGGCAAGCTTCATGCTGGCTCACAGTTTCAGAGGTTTCAGTCCATGGCTGACAAGCTGTGTTAACTTCAAACCACGGATACTGACAATCTTTCCAATTTTTCCAATACTGTATATCTAGTACTAAGTTTCACTACTAAATCTGTGTAAGTGCAGCTAATCAACATTGCTCTTTATCTCTGCAATTTAAATTAGGGGTGCAGCTTAGCACTGTGAGAGCGCTTGTTTCGCATGTATAAGGCCCTGTGCTTGATTCCCAGTGCTGAAAAAAAAATAAAAAACACTCCTATTTGTTATTTTTTAACGGCTTTTTTTTAGATAACTATATTGTTTTTCTCTTGTCTTTTCAAGAAATAAGTATTTGTCTGCATTTATGTTTTCTTTTTCCTTCGCTACTTAGTTTTTTTGCTGTTTTAGCCTTTTACTTCCTTCTTCCTACTTCTCTGAAGTTTACTGGGTTCTTGTTTTACCAATAAATTAGAAATATAATTTTTTTCATTTCTTTTAAATAATGGGTGCATTTATGATCATGAACCTCTTATTGTGGCCACTGAACACAACATTCAGAGCTGAACACGTTTGTGCACAATATATTTTTCTCACTTTTGCTTTGAAAAACTAGAATCTGTGCTGCCTTGATTTAATGGCTAGTCGTGTTTCATCTAAGACCTGTTCCAAGTGGTTAGTTTTTGTAGTTATCTGAAATATTAGCTCTACCAACTTCCATACTGTCATTTCATATAGTATGAACATCTTCTGTTTTAGGCTATAAAGATTTTTTCTTAGTGAATTACAGAATTAGCCAGAGAATGTGTGTACGTGTGTGTGTGTGTGTGTGTGTGTGTGTGTGTGTGTGTGCACGTGTTGAAAGGTCTGGTATTAGAGAATATAATCTAGCTATATTATTTTAAAATCTTTATCTAAACATAAAATCCAAAGTAGTATACTAGTATCTAAGCTAAGTATTTTCCTAGAGTTTCCTGGTATTTCTGATAATTTTTCCTTTACTTTAAACTTTTTGCTAAATGTAAATGTATTTATGAAGAATGATGTAAATCAGATAGACTGAAAATTCTTCACAAAACTGTAACACGTGCATTCCCAGGCATGTTCCAAGCTGGACCATCACTGAGCCAAGTCTATTCATCCCTCCTCCACCTGCTCCTTCCATTCCCTGCCCCTCTCTTTTCCAGAGAAATTCACCCAGACTTCTAAACTGGCAACTGATTATCTGCTTCTACCTCTCCCTGTATGTAAATATTTCAGTAGGAAGTGTTTACTTGTGGGGAATGTCTTTGCCTCCATTCTAGCTGCCGAATGCCAGACCAGAACTTAGCTTGACAAGCTATTTAATTCTGAGACTGAGAAGGGTCAAAACAATCTTGAAAAAGGACAATGCTGGAAAACACAGTTTCCAATTCTGAAGTTCACTACAAAGGTACAGTAACTGAGACAGGACGTAAGTGGTGTAGCAAAAGACAAGTAACAGACCTGAGGATCAACAGAGTGGATTAGAAGATCCAGAAACTATTCTAGATACACTGCATCACCTCATCTTTAACAAAGGAGCCAAAAATCCTCAATGGAGGAAAGATAGCCTCTTTAACAAATAGTGCAGAAAAACTGGGCTATAACTTGCCAAAGACTAAAGTTTGACTTATCTCTTTCACTGTGTACCAAGCTAAAATCAAAGTGAATAAGAGACCTGAATATTAAAACAGACACACTAAACCTGCTGCAAAACAGGTTAGGTAAAACTTTTGAAGACACTGGCTTAGGGAAAGATTTATTGAACAAAACCTCTATAGTACAAGAATTGGCAAAAGAAATCAACAAATGGGACCTCATTCTATTAAAAACTTTCTGCACAGCAAAGGAAACCACCAACAGAGCTAAAAGGCAACCAAAAATAGGGGAAAGAATCTTTACCAGCTGTTCCTCAGGCAAAGGGCTACTATCTAGAATATATAAAGAGCTTAAAAAAATCAGCCCACCCAAATTTAAAGACCCAATTTAAAAACAGGCATATGAAATGAACAGATACTTTTCAGAGGAAGAAGTAAGAGCAGATAAGAAGTGTATGAAGAAATGCTCAACATCACTGGTCATTCATTCAAGAGATGCAGATGAAAACAACTCTGAGATTTCATCTCACTCCACAAAGAATGGCTGCCATTTCAGAATTAGTCAGCAACAAATGTTGGGGAGGCTGCAGAGAAAAAGGAACTTTTCTGCACTGCTAGTGGGACTGAAGACTTGTACAACCTCTGTAGAAACCAGTGTGGAGATTCCTCAGAAAGCTAGGATTGGAGGTCCCATTTGACCCAGTCATCACTCTACCAGTTACATACACAAAAGATTCATACGTGCACCCATGTTTATAGCAGCTCAGTTTGTGATTACTAAGTCTTGGAAACAACCAAAATGTCCATCAATTGAAGATTGGATAAAGAAAATGTGTTTCTTTTATAGAATAGAGTATTATCTTGCCATTAAAAATGATAAGATTGAGTCATTCATACTCAAATGGATGTACCTTGAGTACATCCTCATAATGAAATAAATAGGTCACAGATGTGTACATATCTCATCTTTTCTCTGGTATGAGAAAATAAAGATGTAAATGAGTTGTAGTTTGTATAGTTGATATTGTGAAATAGAAAATATTTAAAAGGAAAGAGGGTGTAGGGGTAAATAATGAGGGGAAAAAGGATGTGATAGTAATAAAAAATGGAAACAAAGCTTATATATGTAGGGGGTGGGAGGTTGCAGGGCAGTGGGGGAAAGGGTAGAAATGAGAATCAAGTCATGTCATATTTTGGTATAAACTCTCAATATTGAATGCGATGATGTGTATTCATAATGTACCAATAAAGATTTGAATTAAAAAATAGACCCACAGATTAGAATTAAGGGTATAGAATAAACCCATAAATCTACTGTTTTCCATAAGGGAGCCAAGAACAATCTTAGATAACTCCAGGCCTTTCTTAGACACTAGTAAGGATGACCGCACTCCGGACACAATTTCTCGGCAGGTGAGTGAAGTCTTTTAGACTCCCACAGCAGCAGGTTCCAAGGGCCCAGCCTGAGCACGGAGCAGGCCTAGGTCTGGACAGCAGGCCATAGAGGCAGAAGTTACTTCCCTGGAAGACCTAGAAGGTGCAGCTCCGGACTCCCAGCTAAGGCTGAGAGGTCTGAGACCCTAGGCCCATCCCACCGCATTCCAGATAGCATGGTTCCAAAGTAAAAGCAGGTTCCAAAGCCTGCTTACAGAAAAATAGGGCAGCTTACTCTAAATCTGTGTTGTCAGAATTAGAATTTGAGATGCTATGTATTTCATAATACTGTTCTAGGCCAAATGGATACATTTAATAGTTTGTGAATTTTGTTTGCTTTGTTTGATTCTCTTTTTGTTTTACTTATAGAACTTTTTTCACCAAGAATTTAATAGTCATTTTCCTAATATTTCTCTGTATTTAAAGGGGAAATAGTTTAAAACAGCAACGCTCCAAAATTGTTCAAATTGAAAACCAAATAGCTGTTCATTTGGGGTGGCATATACTTTACTCTGTATTTCTTCCAGTACATTATATATTTAAAGAAAACAACTTTCTGCTTCAATGCTTGTTTGTAAAATCCCAAATATATCATAATTAGAGGTGCTATTTCTAATTTTTTATGGTTATAGGGCTTTAAGGACGCTAGGAAGCACTCTACCAGTAAGCTACACTTTCATCTCTAATTTAGTTTTAAATTTATCAACAAAAATACTTGATCCAGAAAATCTCTAAATATGCTTTAGTATTTCTATAATGAGAAAAAAATAACTAGAAAGAATCATTATTGAAATGTTGAGTTAGGCCATTAAGTTGGTATGTTGAGAGAGACCAGGCAAATCTAGATATACATGAAGTTAATTCTCACTTCTCAGGGCCATCCCAAATTTCAGTATATTTAATTTCCCTATGGATTAATTAATTAATTAATTAACTTAAATCACAAGATTAATGTACCTGGAAATAGCTAATCCTGAATGTAGAGTCTCAGCAATGAAATTTCTTCAGTGGGACAAGAATTTTTAATGGCCTTTTAATGGTCACCTAGGACACGTTGATAACCACAGTCCATTCTCATTAGGAAGAAGGACACAGAAGTACAGACCTGTCATGATTAACAAACCAAGCACAGCATTGTTATCACACACCTTGTATTGAAATAAACGAAAGAAAAATGGACATAGCCACTGACACGGATGCTCTCCTCGTGGGGCTGTCAGGGTTCGCCTTCAACACCAACCACGGGCTGGACGTAAGTGGCTGGTAACACCACACCCACGAACACAGACTCCACAATAGCCTCCACGTCACCCGAGCCACAGGGAAAGTCTGAAGTCATGGCTCTTCTGGACTTCAAGCGGCCACAGAGAAGAGTACTTTATAGCTAAAGAGAATTACAAGTAATTTTTTATAGCTCTGTATTTGTAGCTGATTGACAAAACTTGTGTTTTACATAATCTCCTTGAAATTTAAAAATATACACTGAAGGGAGAAGGGCTGCTTAGGGCCAGTGATGTCCAAAAGTGAACAACTCTTCTACCAGTTTTTGCCAGCAACCAGAGAAAATATTAACAGAACATCTAGATTTTCACAGGACCTCAGATGACTACATTCTCCCCGCTCCTTCTCAAAGAACCCAGAAACAGTCTACTGAAGACAATATAACAATTAATGCATTATCTTCCCAGTGCGAAAGAGAAACAAGGCCCCCGTCAAGTGCGTGGAGAGCCACAGCTGCAGACAGGGACTGTCCCTCACTCAGGGACAATACCAGGAAATACTGCAAGAATCACATCTACTGTAACCTCTTCCATATATCAGATTTATTTAGGAAATCCCTAGTCTTGCAATGAGAGTTTAATGGCATAACATACATTTTATCTGCTCCCTGTAAGTGTAGGAATAATTCTCCTATTCTGCCTGATTGTTTCTTTTTTTTTAGATATTGACTTAAGGGGCCAGGGAGTTAGCTCAGTGGTTCCGGCGCCTGTCTTGCAAGCACAAGGACCCTGGTTTGATCCCTGGTAACCACATACTATACTGGGTGTGGAGACTCACACCCAGCAGCAACCAGTATCCACATACCACAATACTGGGTGTGGTGGCTCACACCTGTCATCCCAGCACTCGGGAGGCAGAGGCAGGAGGATTGCTGTGATGTGAGCTGGAGGCTGAGCTCAGGGCCAGCCTGAACCACAAAGTGAGACCCTGTCTCAAAAAACCTAAAAAAAAATATTGACTTAAACTGATATATAATATATACATTGCCACCACTCGACTTTCTTCCCCAAACTATTTCCTTTCCAAACTTGGCCAAACGGAGCGAAGAGCCCACAACTCCTTCTTTCCTTTCAGCAGAGGCCTTGCTGGTAACATCGTGTGGATGAGAGAGGAGTTTCATTCAGCAGTGCTTGGGAGAGAAGGGAGTGAGAAGTCAACCACACACTCCTGTTCACTACGCTAAGAAGAGCAAGAGCCGAGACAGTGCTGGAATGGCAGCACATTTACACACCACACACAGGCACACACATGCACACACACACACACAGAGGCACACACAGGCACACACACGCACACTGGAGCCTCACCGTAATCGTGACACACATCCCAGCTGTCGAGACACACTCACAGCCGGTCTTGCACATCTGCCATGGTGGCCATAAAGAGGGGTAAATGGGAGTCACCTACAGGAAAATGAATGTACCTTGAAAGTACAATGTTAAGTGAAATAAATCAGACAAGAAAGTTTAAATACCACGATTATTATTATTTTTTAAATTGAATTCATTATTGGTATATTTTATATACACATCATGATCACATTCAACATTGGGAATTTGTACCAGTCTATGACATGAATTAACGCTCATGTTTACCCATTCCTCTACCTACCCTACAGTCCCCCACTCCCTATATAAACATGCTTTCTTTCTTTTTTAACATGATATTTTAACTTTCCTCTCATTACTTACCCCTACCCTCTTTTCTTTGAATATTTTCTATTCCATAGGAGTATTCTTATACGAGAAACCCAAACCACACATACATTAAAAAGTAAAACAGAAGACAGATAATAGGAAACTGAAATATTGATCTTTTGAAAATGGGAAGGGCGCTAAGAAATGGAAAGACGGCAGAGTGAGGAGAGGGGAAGAATTAGGACATGTTATGTGCACGTACCAACTCCCCACAAGGAACTGAATCATTATGTACTACCCTCACGTAATAAAAAGTTTAAAACAAAACTCCTGTGACATGTGGGTTCAGGAGAGTATATGGTGGCAGCACCTACCCCCTGGACAGAAGTCAGCAGGTGCCAGAAAAGCATCTGTGACTGTCACCTACACAGAGGTCACATTCACGGCCAAGGCCAGGGCGCCGACTCACCTCAGACTCTCTCTCAGCTGTGCAGGGAAGTTTTCTTTGCCTCCTCTCAACACTCCTCCCTCTTCGGTCCTTAGAATAACCTGTATTAATTTAAAACACGAGGCTTCCCAAGTACATTTGTATCTAATCATGTTCTTTGCTCCTCACAGGCTTTTGAATTGTTTCCAAATACCACTGTTTTGAAATGGGGCAAAGATGTGCTCTTCAACATCAAGACATCACTTAGCTGGATTACTCAAGCTAAATTAGTGGCTTTCTCAGTATTTAAGGAACACATGTATCAAAGAAGGAAATTACAGCTAAAAGTGCAAACCCTTCTTTCAGTACCTCATAGTTTTTACAATAATGATACTATGGACCATGATTAATGATAAC
>PVIR01008671.1:0-55883 GCA_004026965.1 Petromus typicus
TTACACTCCACTAATAGTATCACTTAAAGTATCTAATACTCTCTAAGAAGCCAGTTTTTCTGTGATTTGCATATGAGGACATATACTAAAGTCACATTTGACTACTATTATTTATTATGTAGCAAGTGGTTTCCAGTAACATAAATGAATACAGTATAAATTCTAGTCATCAAAATCTTCACCACAGGAGACAGATAGGAGAGGAACTAAATTGGCTATTGGTTACAAAAGGTAGTGGTATCATGAAAATGCTTTCTGTGAGTTATTTCTGTGGAACTGTTAGTTTTCTGCTAGTTCCATTGTTTTCCTGGAACATTTTAAGTAACTACTTTCTGTTGCGTCTACCTATTTATATATCTATTTAATCTAATATGTTTAATCTGTATAATTGTAGGGTTTTGTGTAAATTACCAAAGAGTTGATCTTGGCTCACAGTTCATGGTAAGGATGAGAGGAGAGGAACTGTCAGAGCCAGCAGCAAGGAGAGGCACTAAATAGATAGATGGTGTTGTAGTCAGGTGATAGGACTGGAGATGAGAGATACACTGTATGCCTTCAGGAGCTCATAAAGAAGTGAGAAATGTGAATACATCCGGGTAATGGTAACACAGCCGCCTCTTTGCTACAGAAGAAATTAGTCTAACCTGTTTGCTGCATGGCTATCTTAGCTCTTCTGATCAAGCAGAGCCTGCACCTCTGAAGCATTTTGGATCTGAAGAACATATGACTGTCCGATTATTTAGTAAAACTACTTTGTAAAATTAAATATCAATTTAATTCCTAAGTTTAATTTCATATTTAGAACATAAAACTGGATCCATATTGTGCACCACCGTACTTGGCCCTCTTTTGTGCAATTGTTAGCTCCTTTACAGCACTGAGAAAAATTTGCTCTTTGTGTGTTTATCTATATCGGCATCATGCATATCCACCCTCATGGCACTTTCTCGACGGCATAGTAATAAAGCAACCAGGGAGAAGAGCAGTCAGTTTTGTACATTCTTTGCCATGCGCAGGTAAAGTTTCTCCTTTCTAGTCTCTGCTCAGCGAGGATGAAGGAGGTGACATGAAGTTGCTGGGGCTTGCCAAAGGCATGCTGTAAAGAATGAGGAAAAACCACAATTCATCTTTTTGCTTATTAATTGGTAGCATTCATTTTATTAATCTGTGAAATCATCACCCATGAAGTTTAGCTTACCATCATGGAAATTTGAGTAGGTTAATGAAATTGTTTTCTTTGTTGAGAGATGTTCAGCTCTCATGAAATAAAAGTGTAAGTTATTTGAATAATTACAATATCCATACTCTCCTTTTATATTTATTTTATGTCTTGAGAAGTCATTTCAAGTGTTGATCCTTGTCCATAGAAAGTGATTGCTTAAAACGATCAGATTTTCTAGTTTTTTTATTATGGAAATAGCCAAATGCAGTTAAAAGCTTTAGCAATAGGTTATTATAGTGATTGTCACCACGTTTTTGAAATTTCTGAATTAATATTCCCAGACTTGGAATTTAGGTATTGTGGTGATAATTACTGGTCATACATCAACAAGCTAGTTGTGGTTGTGTAGGCACCTGTTGAATAAATGAGTGCTATTTGTATCTCATCAATTTCTATTTTTACTGGACAAAAGACCAATAAATTAGATTTACCAGTTAAGTGATGTAAAAGTTAGAAGATGTCCTTTTGCTATTCTTTGTGTCCCCTGATTAAGTAATGTCTTCTTGTCTCCATTTTCAGGGAGACGTCATAGCCCAGTGAAAGTACCCGTGGTAGCTTTCAGCATCCTTAATTATTCTCATCTTCCTCCTTCACCTATATTACTAATCCTTGACTGCTCCTCCTACCTTCTCCAGGACCATGTCCTGCCTGCCTTTCTTATTTTCTTCAGTATCTCCTCTGTGATCATCTGGATTCCTCACTGCCCATACTCTCCCTAAGTAATAAGCATTTTCATAGTCTCAGGCCCCACCTACTCATTATGAGTGCATGTAAGATATTTTCTGTCTAGACTTTTCTCCATCTTCAGAGGCATGTAGCCAGTTTCTCAGAGCATGTGTCCTCCTTGATTTTCTGTGGTTACTTCACAATGTAGATGGCCAGACCTGAATTTTCAGTCTCTCCCAAGTCAGCTCTTTTCTCTCTGTTTTTACCATTGGAGTTCACAGCACGATCATCTACTCAGAAGTCTAAACAGAACTGTGCATACATGTAACTGTACATCTACTTCACTGTCCAAGTCCAGTCAATCCACAGGCTTCCAAATTATAGTTTGACACTTTGTGGTCCCTTTCACTTCCATAGAGAATTCTTGGTACATTTCTCTCATCTGGTATGTGACTAAAGATTTGCTATTTATGAATTACTCATGGTTTCATCTTATACTCCTCAAGAAATGTGTTGCTCCTGTGGCCAATAGTGCTGGATAAAATGAAAATGAGACCATTTCACTTTCCTGCTTTACATCTTTTCACATTTTATTCTTTCTCTTGTTGATGACAGAAGTATTTCTCATACTTTTTTTCATATTTTAGAAATAAAAATTTTAAAATATATACCATAATGTAAACACCATATCTTTTCCTGCTATGAGAACTGAAGATGTAAATGAGTTCTACAGTGTATGATAGATATTGTAAAATAGAAAATAATCAAAAACAAAAGGGGGGTAGGAGTGAGTAAAGAAAGGAAAACATTTAACAGGAAAAAGGAAGCAAAGCTAATTACAATGAGAATTAAGTTGTGTCATATACTGATACATATTCTCAGTGTCAAGTATGATTCTGAGTTATACATAAAATGTACCAATAAAATCAATTTTTTAAATACCCGAATACCTAATTTTTAAATTTTATTTAAGCATCATTTTCCTATTATTTACTCTTATATAGGTATACTAAAAGAATTTCATATAGAAAACATATATGTTATCTAAATATACATAATTAACCTTTGTATCCTATAGACTTGCTGAATTCACTTGTTAACTTTGATATTTTTCCTATATTTTTAGATTTTCTGTGTACACAGTCATATTATCTATAAACAAAGAAGTTTTGACTACTCCTTTTCAATATCTGCATTTTGTTTCTTTGTTATCATATGTTACCTAATAAACAGTTCTGGCACTATTTTGAATAAAAGTATTGGGAGTAGATACCCTGATCTTGTACCCAATAACTTATCATTGAGTATAATATAAGCTCTATGATATTTTTAGACCTTCTTTATTATATTATGGGAATTTGTCTTCATTCTTAATTTTTGCAAAAGTTTTTAAAAATTATAATAGTCGTTGAGTTTTGTCAAATTCTGTTCTGTTCCTATTGAGGTGCTCATGGATGGATCAATTTTTACAGTAAAAAGGCTCGAGGTGTGTAGAGGTAAATAATGAGGGGAAAAAGAATGTGGTAGTAATTTAAAGAAAGGAAAAAAAAAGCTTATGTATAGAGGGGGGTAGGAGAATGGGAAAAAATGAGAATCAAGTCGTGTCATCTACTGGAACAAACTCTCAATGTTGAATTCAATGATGATGTGTATATATAATGTACCAATAAAGATTTGAATTAAAAAATAAAGGCTTGAGGCTGAGAGCTCAGTCTCAGGTAGCTTTTTCCTGTGCACACAATGATAAGTTCTCAGCAGAAGACTCCAAGGGGATGTGCTGTCGATCTCCAGCGCCCTCACCCTGTGTTAACTCCCCCTTGTCTATTGCCCGTCCCGGTCAGATTGGCCACTGCTTTCCCGAAGCTCTCTCCTCCACTCAGGTGCATCAATTTACATCCCTTCCTGAGACTTCGTGCTGCTCTCTTTCTTTCCCTTCTCTTAAGAATAACTTTCCCGTACTGCCCATTTACTGACGTTTGAAAAGCAGTATTTCATGTATTTTGTCTATTTTGTTTTCCTGTTTTTAAGCAGAAAGATTAATCCAATGCCTTTTCCCCCTTATGTTCAAAATGAAAGTCTTCCAATTTGATTTTAAACCTCTCACTGAACATACTTAATGAGTGTCTGCTATGTGCTAGATACTGTGTTAGGTTGAGGACACATCATCAAACAAGAGAAATAATAATCCCAAGAGTTCAAAATATGAGAAATCAAGCAATCAAGGAAAATACACTAGGTTTTCTCTTAACTACATATATACAGATAGAGAGATTGATATAGTATTGGTGTATATGTCTATAAACCTGTCAGGTGTTTTTGAAAGTGTGTTGCTTTAGTGCACGTGCATATACACATTTCACAGAAAAGTGTTCATGTCATTCAAGTTTGAAATTCATACTAGATACTATTCAGTAAATTCTTATGTTCTTAATATGTCTTTTTCTGGCCCCCAAATATTTCTCTGTCTTCATCTTTTTACCCTGTGATTTCTCTGAAAGTGGCTTCCAACCACGTGTGACTCCTCACAAGACAATGCTGTCTTTTTCCTTGTTACATGGATGCTCTTACTTTCCGATGTATGGAATTCTTTTGCCTTTTCCATCCCATAACTTTAGTTTTGAGCTTCTGTCTGTTCTTAATAAGTGTATTCAGTAACATATCTCTCCTCTACTCAGTTTTGACACCACTTGCTAAATGTTTAACACATCTTTACATGGTCCATTTAGTATTTAAAATTTAGAAAAAGTGTCTTGTTTTTAAATGAAGAAAGTATAGGAAAGATAATCATTCTGTTCTTTTCTGTTTCAGGAACGCTGTCTTCCCAAAAAACTAAAAGTTCTGAAAATACATTAACTCTGACGGAAGATTCTGGGTATGATTTATCAAGTCAATGGGAAACAGAACTTTCAGAATTATCCCAGCACCCTGTGGAGAACAGCGACCCCCAACCCTTCCCGCCACTGCCTCCTGTGACAAAAGCCCAGGCTGTCCCAGAAAATCCTCTGTCTTCTCACATGAAATTCCTGCAACATCTGCTTTCGCTAAAGAGCTTGAGAGAATCAGGTAGTCTGGCATTGACTCATTCTGAAAAGGACTCTTCCACCATCTCTGATTCTGTTTCTCGCATGCTTGATGGCCTGATCACATTTTACCACAGTCCCACACTCCCTTTCTCAAGATTTTGGACAGAAGCTGTAGAAACGTTAGCAAGACTGATCAATGACTGTAACTTCTCTAAGCATATTGTGAAAACGTGTTCTAAGAAGTTGGAAGAATTTGAAAAAACCTTACTACAGGTTCTTATAGGGAGAAGTCACATAAACCGGGTAAGTAATTCATCTCTCCTAGTAATGATACAAGATGTCAGTAACTTAAGTAAATGTTCCGGTTAGATAATCCTACTGTAGGCCTTCAGCCTTGTGGCTCAGAGAACCACCTGCCTTGTCAGCTGCTCCTGATTGTTGAGTTTCCACCTCTGACTTTTGATTGCTACAGTAGATACTGTTTTCCTCACTAGAGAACTAGGCTTCAAGTTTGTACTGAACTACATTGAATTACTTTCCCTATTTTATTTTCTTCTACATTCTGGGATTCTTTTCTTATGTTTTATCCTGACTTTGTTTAATTACTGTTGCTCAAAAGGCCTCAGTACCATTCAGGAAATTATGAACATTTAAGATTTTCCAAACTATGACTTCTTTGAGTGTTAGATATTGCCTGTATTATATTGAATTGTTCCTTTTGGTATTACAGAGCAAATGCCTTGAGGTCAAATGATATTTCTCTCTGTTTGAATTTCCTTTTGTATGTTAGTCAGTGATTGCTATGACAAAACATTTGTGGTAATCAACTTAAAGGAAGCAAGATTTATATTGACTCATAGTTTCAGAGTTTTCAATTAGTGATCTCTTGGACCCATCATCTGTGCTGTGGTCTGGCAACACATCATATTGGGGAGTGTATTGTGGAGTAAAGCTTCTCTCCCGAGTTGACTGGGAAGCCCAGTAAGAGACAGATAGGAAAGATTAAGATCTTACCCCACAGTCCTTCACTTACCCTGTCAGCTTCCTCCCAAAAGCGCCACTTCCACCCATAAGCGCCAAATCCCAGCAGCCTATAAAAATACACAGGACACTTTCTAGTTCCAAGCCATCATGTATTTTAGATGGCATATTCTCCACAGATCCTCTGTGAAAGGGGATTAGTTGATTAAATTAACCCTGAACACACTGTGCAAGGCTTTTCTCTGTTTTATGTCACGTTTTCCTTATTTGTCCAACATCATTTACAAAGCTCGACTCCTGGATTCTTTCTGAATTAGTTCATTTAGTTCATGAGCATTTAGTTCATCTGAAGCTGTCTCAGTGTTTGGCCCTTGTGAGAGTGAAGTTTCTTTTTTTTTATTACTTGCTACTTTTTTACTATTTGATCTTTTAAAAAACTTCAAATGCCTTCACATTCTAACTGTTTTAAATTGATTACTTAAAATATCAAAAGAGACCAAATAGTCAGAATCATTCAGTATATTTCACTATAGTAAAAGTACCAGAACTCGTTTCTTTGGAAACATCCTTCTCTCAGTTACATAATCCAGTCCAGAACTGAATCTTCGTGACCCTGATAAAATTTAATCTTATCAATTATTTGTTGCACCTACACCTGTTCTATCTTGGTTAAGACTTGATTTAATCCATACTCTGGATTTTGTCATTATGCTTTTGTATTTTTGAATGACCCTGAATTTGCTGTCTGGGAAACCACAGTCTCTACTTTTCTTACAGGATCACAAATGCCTTCACAGGGTCTCCACCCAGTGATCCAAACTAATCCTATTCCTCTCAGAGCCTCACCTTTAAACACCATTGACATGATTTTAGACATAAAGATTTCAAAACATGATCCTCTTTTAATGTAATGCAAGCAGATATTAGTAATGAAAATATAAAACAGTTCCATACAAAATGATTTTTATATCAAAAATAAAGAATTACTGTGATAAATAACATGGTGTACCATGATCTTAAAAAATATATTTTCAGGGCCGGGGAGTTAGCTCAGTGGTTCCGGCGCCTGTCTTGCAAGCGCAAGGGACCGGGTTCGATTCCCCGGTAACCACATAACAATACTGGGTGTGAAGACTCACGCCCAGCAGCAACCAGTACCACATACTACAGTGCTGGGCGTGGTGGCTCATACCTGTAATCCCAGCACTCGGGAGGCAGAGGCAGGAGGGTTGCTGTGATGTGAGTTTGAGGCTGAGCTCAGGGCCAGCCTGAACCACAAAGCGAGACCCTGTCTCAAAAAACCTAAAAAAAAAAAAAATATATATATATATATATATTCATTTGCTAATCTCTCAACTCATTTCCTCATAATACTATACTTTTTATGCATAAAACAGATAAAGTATGAACTTTTAAGGGACACATTGAAATCCTAGCAGATACACAGTCTATAACAGTGAAGTTCACAAATAATATTCCTTAAACATTTGAATGTATTTTGCTTTCTCCTTTTAACCTACTTTAAAGTGGTTCTGTGTGATGTGGAACCTTGCAGATTCTGTCATTTGTATTCTTCGTCCTGGGCACCAGAGTGTGCACACATTTCTTCAGTCTAGTCTCCCTCTCAGACAAGGTTTGGAGCTTGATATGACGTAGAGTCACACAGGACTGGTCTTGAGGTGCTTGTGGAAGTAAGAAAATAGGTCAAGGACACTTGTGGTGATACAGATGATTCTCCATTGTTTATTTTTGACTGGCCCAGCTGTTGCCAAGTAGTTGATCAATAGAGAAGAACAAGTGAATAGAAGTGGAAGAAGGTACTGTATTCAAAAAAATAGAATTTTAATTTTTTTTCACTACATTTACTGTTATGATGAGAGAAGATTGATGAATAAATTTTAATAGTACTCTCTCTGGAGAATTTTTTTTTTCTCTCCAGCTAAAGCACTTAGACTAAATCCAAGTTTTATCATCATTGTCCCTATCCATCACCAGAATTAGCATTGCTATTATCCAGATATATTTACAAATCTTGATTCTTTATTGGCAGAATTACTAATATTTTCTATTTATAAGTAACACTATTTCAGCTTTCATCAACTAAAACAGTCTTAAGAAAGAATATTTTGACAATAATATAGCTTCTATTACTGCATTTGTCTTGATCTCACCTTTGATACTTTAAAACAAAATCATAGTTCAGAAAAAAATTTACTTCTAAAGAGTTTGTTTCCATCAACTAAATTAAAAGTGTTTAATTAAATTGTGTTGCTTAAAAACTTCAGCTATTCTGATGAGTTTATAACAGTGAACTTATATTTAAACACTGTGATAGAAAATGCTGTGTTTTGAATAATATTCTGTGAAGGGACTACATATTTTCATAATTCATGTGTAGGTTTTACATACAATACATTTGAAAAACATGTCCTCAGTAAGTTCAGTAGTAAAATTATTCTGACTATAATTTAGTTTTCTAAAAATTGATCAACATTAACTTCATAACTTTCAAAATCTTTACATTCCTATTGTAAATATCAGTTGTTGGAGGCTATATGTATTAAAGGGTAGAAAGCTGAAGACCTGGGAATTGCTTTGATAATTACAATATTAGCTTGGTAGACATGATTAATAAGTTTAAGAAAAATACATCTGTGCTTTCACAGATTTAGATAAATGCTTTTTTTCTTTTTGCCCTTGTAGGTACTCTATACTTATTAAAAATTAAATAGTTTAGGAATTGTTTTTGCAATCTTGTATTTTTTTTAAATTTTTAGATCAACAGGAGAAATTATTTTACAGTGATATTTATTTGTGTGCTTGAAACTATATGTCTTACAAAGGTCTGCACAGTTCCTCTTCAAGGGGTTCTGGGAAAAAAATCTTCACCTAACTTGGGGTTCAGTTTGCTTCTCCCTGCCTGAGTAGTACAGCCCCTTCACCACCTGCCTATGTGGATTGCTTACATTTTAGGTTTTTAATGCCCTTTGTTTACTTGTGTCTTGGCCTCTCTTGTATTACTGACCTCTGCGATACTTTTAGTTTTCCAAGTGCCCATGATTTATATTATTAAAAATTATATAAAATTATTATTATAATACATTATTATTATATTATATTATTACACTGTGAGCTGAACTTAGCTTTGCATTGCCACCTATTTATTTTTATAAGCCATCATATGATACTACGGTACTATCAGGATGCTGCCTTACAACCAGAATGGATGTGATTATATTTACCTTTTTTTTTTCCAAGGTTTTTTTTTTTTTTTTTTTTTTTGAGACAGGGTCTCGCTTTGTGGTTCAGGCTGGCCCTGAGCTCAGACTTAAATCACATCAGCAATCCTCCTGCCTCTGCCTCCCGAGTGCTGGGATTACAGGCATGAGCCACCACGCCCGGCACTTATATTTACCTTTTTAAAGACTATGTTTTTCATTTTTCTCTGAAAAATGGGACTTATGATATTAAATTATATACATAATTCCATATTCTATCATTACACTTTTAGGAAATTAATAGATGTTGCTAAATCTTTGATATATAATACTACATTGAGTTACTTAGAAACTTTTTCTTCTCATTTCATATCATTTTCAGCCATGTCTAAAGTAACTCTTAGACATATTAGTTGTGGAACCCAAACAATTAATTGCAAAATACACATTAAATTAAATCTTTCATATTTTGCTCGCAGAATAATGATTCCTTCAAAGATTTTGACTACTTTCATCATGGAGAATTGGTTCATGTTCACAAAACATGTTATTTATTTTTTTACCCCCTTCTTCTTTCTCTCTCTTCTTTCCTTCTCATGGTTCCCACCCATGTGAAAAAGATCTATATCCCTGATCCCTAGTATATTATCTTTTATTTTGCTCCATTATTTTATTTTTATTTTGAATTTCTCACATTTTGAGGGGGTTTAGTCATAAGTGGATGTTGAAATTTGTCAAAACCTTGTCCTGTTGAGATACCAATGTGTTTTTCGTGCATGTCAACAGATTATATCATATTGGTTGAGTTCCATACATTAGATTATCTTTTAGACAAATCTTACATCATCATGGTGTTTGATCCTTTTAAAGCACTATTGAAATTGGCTCACTTATACTTCATATACTATATTTACTATACTATGTTATACTTTATTATATTTATTATACTATTTTTGCATCTTAGTGATCAGAAATGCTGCCTGTAGCTTTCTTTTCTGATGCTATTGTTCGCTGGTTTTGATACTATATTGATGCTGGCTTCATAAAACCTGTTTAGAAATGTTCCTTTTCTGTTTTAGGAAGTGTTTAATAAAGGTTAGTAGTCTCCTTTAAGTGATTGGTAGAATTCACTGGTGAAGTCATTGAGTTCTTAATTGGGATGTTTATGATTATTGATTCACTCTCATTGTTATTGGTCTGTCCGGGTTTCTATTTCTTTATTCAGTTTGCTAAATTTTATATTTCCAAGACTTAGTCCATTTATTCTAGATTATTGAGTTTTTCATCGTACAATTGCTTGTAATAGTCACTTACAATTGATTTTATGTCTGAGAAATCCCTGCAATGTGCCTTATTTTATATCTAATTAAAGTTCAGGTTCTTGGTTTAGTTAAGGGTTTGCCAGTTTCTTTTTTTCCAGTAATGTACTCTCACATTCATTGCATTATTTACCTGTTGTTCTTGTGTTTATTTATGCTCTAATCTTTACTACTTCCTTTCTTCTATAAATTCTGAGTTGAGTTTGCTCTTTTTAGTAGACTTCAATACTTCACTTACAATAATAGATAGAATACCAAGACAGAAAATCAATAAAGAAACAGCCAATTTGAACAACAGTATAACACAAATGCTTTAAACTGACATATACAGAATCTTCCATTCAACAGCAGAAGAATAAACAGTCTTCTCAAGCACACACAGAAGATTTTTCAGAATATATTGTGTTAGACACAGCACACTTCTGAATCATTTTAGAAAACTGAAATAATTCAAAGTTCATTTTGTGACCAAAATGGGATGGAATTAGAATTTAAAAACAGTACATTAGACAGGAGAATTCACAAGTATGTCTGAACTAAAAAACACACTCTGAAACACACTCTAAAAACACACTTTAAAATTACAAGATTATATATATGCTCAAAGAAAATCTAAAGGAGTTTATAAAGTATGTGAAAACAAATGAAAAAGAAAGCAAAATTTATCAAAATTTGTAGTTTACAGAAAAAACAAGAATGCTTATAAAGGTAAATTGTTATACTAAAAAAGATGTCAAATTAAAAATATTTTCAGTTGTCTTTTTAAAAAACAGATTTATTGCTTGAGGTAGAACCTTCGAAGTTTTATTTTCTAAATGTCAATTTTTTTGAACACATACTTCCTATTTGTAAAATGGAGTTAAGAAGTGTGACTACTGCCTAGTGTTGTAGAGAATTTCAAAGGAGAAATGAAAATAAAATGTTCATGATAATTATATCATATAATAAACAATTCTTATATTTAATTTTCTTCTTGAGAAAATAACCTGTCTGTTTTCTGCACACTGTCTAGCATAGTTTAGTCAGTGCTCTAACAACACAATGAGGTCTTTTCCTTTCCTTCTTTTCTTTTCCTTTCCAATTCTTTGTTTGTTTTTCTTATTGGTTGTCTGAGAATTAAATCCCTGGCCATTCTTAACTGAGCTACATTTTCAGCCCCTTTTTATTTCTTATTTTGATGCCAAAATTTCAATAAACTACTCAACTAGGACTGAAACTTGCAAACTTGCTTCCGCCTCTGTAAGTTCTGGAATTATAATGATATACTTCCATTCCCAGCTACAAGGTGTTCTTTTTAAGATTGAAAATATTATAATATGACAGTGAAAATAAGTGAAAAGTCATATATTCTGTACTCCTAATCACTTATTAGCATCAGCCAGTTACCTTAGCCACAGATCAGACTGACCTTTACCGATGACTGGCTTTACCGATGTGTTTCCTTCTGTAACACATTAGGATATCCCTTCATAGTGTGAAGTACCTTTCCGTAGCTGTTGCTTTTCAGAGACTGGTAAGCAGGTAGGGCTGTTTTAATCACGGAAATGCGCTGTAAATCAATGCTGTGTTTCAGTTTCACCTACTCTTTGCAGTGTTCCTTTCCATAGAGCTGTTATGCCACCTTTATAGCTAATGATTTCATGCTAGCCTTGCTTTTGAGTTGAATTGCAGTGATTTTTGCCTATACCATCTTTGGGCAGCTGATGGATAAATCTGAAGGTGTAGTAACTAGGATCAGATATCTCTTTTTTTTTCCAAGCAGTGTGTATCCCATAATACTATCCTCAATTTTATTCATGCCATAATTATTTTGACAAGCAAAATGTATGGACTTTTTCTTTTAATTTTGTCCAGGTAGCAGCATTCATTACATGTTACTCAACTATAATTTAGGACATTACTTTAGTAGTAATATATTTCTTTTAGGTTAGTAGTAACGCAGTTTTTCCCTCTAAAACTGGCATCTATTACTGTGCTTGTTTTTGTCAGAATGTTAATCAGTTTTATAAAATGCTCTGAGAAGATTTTTAGATATTCTCAGTCTGCTGTATTTTAGAATATTATTGGGAAGATATAAATGGAGGCTAATGGTAAAGCCCTTCGACCTATTTTTATCATTTTGCAGAGTTTGAGTTTAAAAAAAACTTCTAGGTTAATTTCCTTACAGGTTTTGTTTGATTAGCATTTACTGGAACACTGTATCATCAACTAAAATCTTAACACTGCTTTTATCATTGTGTCAGTGTATAAATCAGACATTTCTTAGCTGTTCAAAACCAGGTTTAACTTAATATTCACACAGGGAAAAAAAGAAACAGAAAAGGAACTTTGTTCAATATACTTTAGAAGTATACTCTACATTTTACTATTTCGTACTAAGATAATTAAGCTTTTTGCTTTCACTATATACTTTGTAGTTTGTTAAGCACTTTCATACGGACTCTACTAACTATTCTTGCAAAAGTCCAGGCAGTGATTATTTTTTTATTGAAATCTTTATTGGTACATTACATATACGCATCATGATTGCACTCCACAATGGGAATTTGTACCAATATATGACACAACTTAATTCTCATTTTTTCCCATAGCCCTACCCACCCTACCACCCCCCCATATACATAAACTTTGTTTCCTTTCTTTTTTGTTATAATCTCATTATTTTTCCCCCTTCACCCTATTTTGCTTTGAGTATTTTCAATTTTACAATATATAACATACAATTCTAGAACTCATTTACATCTTCATGCAGTGATTATTACTCGCTTCAGTTTCTACATGAAAAAGACTGGGGTCACACAGGTAAAGGAACTCATTAAAATTAATCAATTAACCAGTAATGGAAATACCTCAGTATAAAACTACAAATACTTCCTTCTTTCTACTGTATCAGGGTGTCATAATTAAATGTATAGTTCAATTTTCTTCCCTAAATGCCAAAGAAACATACTGACATCTGTTTATGGATTTAAAAGTATTCATTGGAAATCAAAGACCTTAGTAAAAATTTCTCTGAATTTTATAAGAAGGCTATTTGCAGTTTGCTTGGATGTTACTGCATTTCGTTTTGTGCCAAGATTTATGATTATAGACAAGAAGAAGAAGTTCTGCTCTGTGGTATGATATAGAAGCACCTTGTTTTCTTTATTGGCTATAAATAACCATCTGTTGGGAACTTTATAATTGCATCTAAAGCTTTGTAAGCCTAGTTTCTAATTGAATATAAATTATGTAGAGGAAAAAATACATCCTTCTCTGTGGTAACAAGTTTTCTAAGATATATTTTATATTTTACAATCTTTATAAATGAAACCATGAAGCTTTTTGTTTTTTGCTAGTAATTGTATTTATAAATGTTGAGAAAGATTAAATCATAGTTAGTAAATGTGAGACTTGGAATAATTAAATATGTCACTGAACATTTCCTGTTTCTCATTTATTTACAAAATAATGATTTTGAAGTGGGAGACTTTATTTCAGAAATACAATGACTAATCAAAAGCTCATTTATTTTCCCCTGGTTCTTTTCTCATCTCCCACTTCTTAAGTGCTAGCTACTGCAATAGAAACTGAATATACTTGTAGTGGACTAAGGAGACAGGACCCAACTAAAGGCAACTAAAAATCTGTGTAGATAGTCATTGAATAAGAAAACAAACAAACAAAAATGGCAAAGAAGATATAATAGAAAGTACAAGATGAAACTTAGTTTAGATTTGGGTAGAGGGAGGGCCTAATGCAAGAAGTGACTTTTAACTAACATAAGAATGGGTTGAGTAGATAGACTGGGGAGTGGAGAACTTTGAGAAAATGGTATTAACATACACCCTTAAAACAAGGTGTATTTTAGTACGTGGAAGCAGGCATTATGCTCAAGTTGAAAAAGAAGCCATTATCGGTTGCATGTAGATGTTCTCTCAAAGCCTCACTTGCTCATAGGTGTGGTTTTTCAAAGATGACTGGGTTACAGTGTGTGAGAGGGATTAAGGATATGGAAAATGGAAGCTCCAACCTGAGTGTGGTGATGTTAATCAATAGAGTTGTAGCCTACATGGAATATATAAAGAGACAGAAAGAAAGCAGGCTGCTGCTGCTTCCCTCCCTTCTTCCTGCAATGCTATGAACTGTTTCTCCTCTGTGTCACCCTTGTACTATGCCATCCTGTCTTGGAACCAGCCACCTATAGGCTGAAATCTCTACAAACTGTGAGGTAAATTAACTTCTACTCATTTAACTTGTGGATGCCAGGTATTTTGTCCCAGAAACAAGAACATTATCTAAGACAGAGAAAAAGAGGACAGAGAACTATATAATAATTTTTTTTTTTTTTTGAGACAGGCTCTTGCTTTGTAGTTCAGGCTGGCCCTGAGCTCAGCCTCTCACTCACATCACAGCAATCCTCCTTCCTCTGCCTCCCTAGTGCTGGGATTACAGGCGTGAGCCACCACAGCCGCGTAAAGGAGAGAAAGCCCTAAGAATCCCAGAAAATCCAAACCAGACCTAGGCTAAGTCAATACAGAAGCCAGCTAAGTTGCTGGATTTCCATATGAATCAGTATATTTTGTTATTATTTAAGGTGATTTGAGTTGGATTTTCTTTAACTTCAAGCACAACACATCTTAGCTGGATAGGCCATGGCAGGGAATTTGTGTTTTTTCTCATGTGTAATGGACTGCCACTGATTGTTTTAGGTAACAAAACTTCATTTTGTAACAGCATCAGACAACTAATTAGAGAAAGACAAGAAGTGGAAGTAGGAAAACACTTAAAGCCATTTTGTAATTAGGTTAAAATGGATGGTTGCTTAGTAGGGTGGTATAATTTCAGTAGCTCTACCTGTCAAAAATATATACTGGAGACTGGATAAAAAAGCTGTGGTTCTTCTACAGAATGGAGTATTACTCTGCCATAAAAAAAGGATAAGTTTGAATCATTTATACTTAAATGGACATACCTTGAGGACATCCTCATAAGTGAAATAAATAGGTCACAGATAGGTAAATATCGCATCTTTTCTCTGGTATGAGAAAATAAAGATTTAAATGAGCATGTATGAGTATGAGGATTGTATGATATATATTTTGAGATAGAAAATATGCAAAGTGAAATAGGGTGAAGGGGAAAAATAACGAGATTATAACAAAAAAGAAAGGAAACAAAGTTTATGTGTATGGCGGTGGTATGGTGGATAAGGCTATGGAAAAAATGAAAATTAAGTTGTGTCATACACTGGTACAAATGTTCATTATTGAGTGCAATCATGATATGCATATGTAATGTACCAATAAAGATTTCAATTAAACATATATATATATATATATGGATATATATATCATATATATATAGAGATGAATCCATATATATATATATATGGATATATATCCATCTATATAGATGGATATCTATAGATATCCATGTATATATGGATATATATCCATCTATATAGATGGATATATATACATATCCATATATATATGTATATATATATATATATGTGTGTGTCTGTGTGTGTGTGTGTGTGTGTATATATATATATATATATGTATACTGGATTGTGAAGTATATACTTGAATATTCACATTCAAATTGACAGGGACACACATATAAAATGGTGCCTATACTTATTAAAACAATAGTAATAAAAGGTCATGAACATACATGGAAAATAGGAGACTATGTGGTAATATTAAGATATAAGAAGCAAAGAGGCACTTGGTTTGTAAATGTCGTATGAGTTATATGAAAACAAACTCATAAAAGGGAATTTGAGAAAACTGCTAACCAGTTAACTAACACAGCAAAATCTGCCAAGGACTCAGAAATTAGTTTGCTGTTGTTTGTGGATGAAAGAATAGAGGTCAATTTCTGGAATATAAATAAATGAGAAATATCCTTTTGAATTATTGGAACCTTGGAACCTCTTATTTCAAGGGAATTCCCTTCCTACAATAACAGATAGAGATCTGTTTTCTAGAAGTAAAAAATTAAGTAAATGGCACCTGATTGTAGAAATCAGACAGAGTTGAGGGTGCAGATACAGTAAGTTCAATAATGATGTTTAAGTGAACATGCAGGTTGTTGATATTTTCCAAACTGTCTTCCCTCACTCGAATGTATAATATTGGCAATGAGACTTTTAACTTCAAGACTGCAGATAGGAATCTTATGGAAATATTGACTATCTCAAGAAGAACGACAGGCATGTATTGGCTTGGATTCCCCAAAGAAACACATCACGTTATCTAAACCCTACAATACACTCGCCCCGTCCACAAGGCAGAAGCATCTCATTACCTTCTATTGCGTGCTCTTAAATATAAGTTTATAACCCAGAATTAGAAAATTGCTGAGGAAAGAATATAATAATGAAAATCAGACCTTGAAAAAAACACAACAGAACCAAAATGCATGAAGAGATGTGGAAAGATATAAAGTATAAATATGAAAATGGGGCATTTATTTTCCTGAAAATGGAAAACATTTCTTTACAGAATATAATAATAAATGCATCTGAACTTAAAGCTTAGAAGGTTAGTTAACAATAAAATGTAGGAGTAATATAAAGAAAAATGAAACTCCAGTCATACAGTGTATTTAAATCATATAATCTTAGAAACAGGGAACCAAGGAAATCACGGCAGACATAATTTTGAAATATTGTAAAAATAGAAATCTTCCATTTCTAGGTTAAAAGCTTATAAGGTGCACAATCCTTGCATCAAAACAGAATTATATTTAGGCTAATAATGTGAAATTTCAGAACACTAGACAAAGAAAAAACTGTTATTCTACTTCCAGACAGAAGAGGGGAAAAAAAAACTCCAATTCTTAAGCCAAGAATCAGGGAAACAAAGACTTGAGATTTTTCAACAACAATAGGGGGAAAACTGAGAATATTCAAGCCTTTCTGAATATTTTTCAAGAAATTTATTTCCAACTCATTTTTATTCCTGGTCAAACTATGAGTTAAGTATAGTTCAAGTATATTTTCAAGTATGCTGTGTCTCCAAATATACCTGTGTATACCTTTTCTCTGGATAATATTCTCCAGGGAAAGAAACTAGTAAACCAGGAGAAAAGGCATCACATTGATGACACTAGAAAGACCATTTATGAGTGGAAATGTTACTGAAAAGAGACCTAAGGATGGTACTTGTGCAGCAGGCCTAGAGGGCAGTCATTCTGGATTAGAGTAAATCAGATAACTCTAGGAATTAAGAAAATGAAATTGACATGCTATATAATATGTGGGAACATCTTGAGAGCAGATTAAGACCCATTGGGGTTATAGGGTAATTAATTGCAAACAAAAATAAGCCAATAAATAAAACAAGACAGTTTTTATCTACATGGAAAGTATATAGAAAAGGAAAATAAATAGTATTCTCTGTGGCTTGTTTGTGTATAGTTTTTAGGTAGTTCCAATAACGAAAAAGAGATTCAGTAAGGATCAAATCAAAATTAAGGATGAAAAGTGTGTAAAGAGTGGGGACAAAAGGAAGAAGAAAAAGGAAGTGAGGAGAGACCAATAAAAAATCAAACTCTAAGGTTTCAGAGTGGAAAATCACTGATATACATATATATACATATATATACTCATATATATGCATATATACATATATATATATATATATATATATATATATATATATATAATTTTTTTTTTTTTTTTTTTTTTGTGACAGGCTCTCGCTTTGTAGTTCGGGCTGGCCCTGAGCTCAGCCTCAAACTCACATCACATCAATCCTCTTGCCTCTGCCTCCCCAGTGCAGGGATTACAGGTGTGAGTCACCACACCCAGCACTGTGGTATATGGTACTGATTGCTGCTGATTGTGAGTCTCCACACCCAGTATCATATGTGGTTACCAGGGATCAAGCCTGAGCTGTTGCACTTGCAAGACAGGTGCCGGAACCACTGAGCTATATCCATGACCCTAAAATTTTATTTTTAAAAATAATGTAGATAACTAGGAAACAGTCAGCCAAGAAGCTTCAAATGAGGTTAGTGGGAAATGGTAGAAAGTTAATATCTCTGGAATGAATGTTGTACAACTATTAGATAAAATATGTCTTTACTTTAATTCAAATGAGTTCATAGTAAGTAAGTATTAGAGGTAGAATCTGTAGGGTTAGACTGGTTTTGAGAAAGATCAGATAAAAGTGAATGTCAACACTCTGGTTGGTTCAGGTTGTTAGCACCTGGATGAACAGTTCTGGATGCCATTAACTTGGGAAAGGGGGGCTGACAAGGAAAGGGGGCATAGTTCCTTTTAGATGTCTTGAGATTTATGATTATGTAGAACAGCCACAGCAAAACAGTTGACATTATCTGTCTGAAGCTCAAAGGGGATTACTAGCCCAGAAAAAAATTTATTCTTCATAGGGTATAAAAGTTTTGGGTTTTGTGTACTATTAGAAAACAAATCACAAACAGAAAGAGAGCATGGCCGAGGACAAAGCTCTGAAGAGCGTCAGGGATAAGTGATCAGGTGGAGATGAAGAGGCCTGCAGAGGAGTGTACTGGAGGGCAGGGAGGTAGGACAGAGTGCTGGGGAGTGCCGTCCTTGTCCTGGAAGCCAGCACAGGAGGGGGTTACAAGGAGGGCAAAGTGAACTGTGCTGCACCTTCCTCACAGTTCACATAAGGTGGGACTGACAAGTGTGAGATCTTAACTCTTTCATATTATTATTATTTTTTTTTTGAGACAAAGTCTCGCTTTGTAATTCAGGCTGGCCTTGAGCTCAGCCTCAAACTCACATCACAGCAATCCTCCTGCCTCTGCCTCCCGAGTGCTGGGATTACAGGCGTGAGCCACCACGCCCGGCACTGTGGTATGTGGTACTGGTTGCTGCTGGGTGTGAGTCTCCATGCCCAGTATGGTATGTGGTTACCGGGGATCGAACCCGGGTCCTTGTGCTTGCGAGACAGTTGCCGGAACCACTGAGCTAAATCTCCAGCCCCAATTCTTTCATATTATTAATGGGTTACTGTGAAACCAAATTAGTTTTACTGATTTAAAACTGCTGGAGTATCTCAAATTTGAATGTGCTGATGCTCATGTGAATATTTGAACAAAAGGAGTTTAATTTTCTGAGTTAATGCTGGAAAATCATTAGGATATATAAGTAATAATTGTAATTTGAAATTATGTCTGAAAATATTTCATTGCAATATTTGGATTTTATTTTCATATGCTTCTAATTTTCAAGGATTTTGATTGGCTTCCCTGGTACCAGGGAGTATGTCATAACATTTTTATTACCACCTTTTGCTTCTGTGAATGATTAGTGCTTTTCACAAGGTTCTGTCTTTGATTTTCACCTGCCTTACCATGTCTGTATTTCCTTAACCTCCGCTCTAGTAATGGCCCAGTTAACCCAGTCTCTGTCCTCTGTCTTCCTCCTACTGAAACCCAATATATTCTGGAGAAAAATATTCACCTCTCTTCCTTTGCCTTTGCTGTTCTTGCCAGTAGGGATGCATGTATGGATTGTGCCGCTTTGTGTAAGCTTTGAGGAACCACAGGCCTCTGGAACTCAGAATGGAGAGAGAGAAGCAAATGGTGTGATAAAGCACAGGTTCCAGCAGGTGGAATTTCTATAGAAGGAAGAAGTCACAGTGCTGTTTGGGCTTAAGGAAGGGAGAGCTGCGGAGCAGAGAACCTGAATCCTGGGTCCTTTTGGGGCAAGCATCTAATGCAATTAAGTAGAAAAATCTTGAAACTTTCTGTGATTTTGACATAAGATAAAAGATAGCTACCTCTACAAATAGTTTCATCATATGCCAAAATTTTAAAAGTAGCTTTATGGAACTCGATGTACTTAAAAAATAAAATTTTATGAGTTTTCATCTATTTACATCTGTTTGAAAGTTTTTTAACAGGAGATAAATACTTATGAAAAAGCATTTAAGAGAGTTTACCCCAAAATGATTGATATTTGGGACATACTGCATTACAGCATTCATACTGTATTTGTATTTTGATCCTTAACAAAGCTGACAAGAGGATCATCATAGGTGGCCCTCAGTGTGTGGGGCGCATGCAGCTGAGATGAGCAGAAGCAAATTAGGTCTTCTCTACCTTCATAATTTTTCTAATTATAGTAATACAAAAGAATTGTTGCATAACGGTACTATTTAACTGAAGGAATAACAACTGCTTCGATATTTTCTGCATCTAAAAATAACATAATGTTCAAGTTTTGAATAAATAACTTACTGAACATATGTTTAATCAAATGCTTAACTTCAAATTTATAGCAGTCTATATGCAATATGATATGCATAATACATAGGTATTGTATATATGTAACACATACATATTTGTGTGTTTGTTTTTCCTAGTCCTATGTCTGTAGTTATCAGCTTCTTTTAACTCTCACACTATCAAGGTAAATAATGGTGCATATTTGGGAAACAGAAAAATCATTGTTTTCATACATATCCCAGTTAATATTATTTTCTGGACATGTGCAATTTTTTTGGCTCTTAACAAATCAATGAAAAATGTGATGAAACTAACCTTTTTACCTGACCACAATAATTTCAGATGCTAGAGATTATAAGAAACATAATAATGATGTGTTCTTGGTCACAACCAAATAGGATTTAAAAAGTCTTTTCGATTGTGCTGTATATTCTGAAACACACACACACACACACACAACCACTTAGCAACCCCAAAGACAAACTCCTTTTTCTTTTCCCCTTTCAACTGATTTGGTAAGAGCACCACCGAAATTTTCAGTAGCTGCAGTGAACAGTAAGCCCTGGCGTGA
Organism: Petromus typicus; assembly: GCA_004026965.1. Taxonomy (NCBI): domain Eukaryota; kingdom Metazoa; phylum Chordata; class Mammalia; order Rodentia; family Petromuridae; genus Petromus; species Petromus typicus. Next base: position 21,210 of record PVIR01008671.1, read on the forward strand.
TGGTTGTGTGTCCTCTAGTCTACACTGTAACTGAGGAGACGCTGCAAGCTGAGCAGCTGTGACCTGCTGGCTGGCTCCGAGGCAGCAATTGGGTTGGCATAACCTGACTCAGCAACCAAGAGAGACTTTTTTTATGGAAAAGGCTATATAAAAATAGATAATGTATCACTTTGTTGCATTTCAAATCTATGAACAAGAGGTTCTATTTTCCATGAATTAATTAAACACCAGGGGAATTAATAGTGAAGAAATACTGTACATTCTTAGGTTCAAAAGTGTCAGTTAAAGCCAGCAAGACAACAACTCAATCGTGAGGGTTATTAAGAACCTCTTTTAAAATGTGCAGTCGGTAAGTAACAGCAAATTACTGCCTGCTGAGCATTGTAAATGTCAAATTGAGTTGACTTGCTCTGTGTTGGATTTTTCACAATATAAACTATATTGAGAAAATATTTCTTTTCATATTATTTGATAAATGGAAGAAAAATTACAGTCAACCATCTTGTCCCTGTTCAGTTACCCGCCTAGCCTTCTATAAATTTCTCTGCTTCTTCTTTTCACTTTGCAAACAGTGACTTGTTGAGAGTTCCCAAGAAGTCCCTTGCAAAGCATCTCACACTCTCAAAGACAGAAGCCAGCTACAAGCTGCTCATTTTCCCTCCACTTCTCTGACTAACTTTTATGACAGCTAACATACTGATACTAAAATTCCTCCATCAAGTACTATTTGATGAAGCTATTGAAGAATTCAGAAGTCACTAGAAATATGGCTTGGAAGAAGAAAAAGGTTTTTATTTGCTAGACAGTCCCATAGCCACTTTCTAACTGCATTTTGTCATTTAATGATGAGTTAGAGGAGGGTAAATTAATTTTTTGGAGGCCCAATGTACATTTTTTAACCTTTATGTAATTATTATTATTGGTAAATGCAGTTCTGTCTGCAGTGAAAGATGATACATGAACTTCAAGTTCACCATTTTAATGCTTGCCAAGTTGTATTCCAAAGCAGTTACAAAATATGCATGCCTGCTTTAGGTACGTAGTTTGGGAAGTAGAGGCATGATGTTCTCTATATCTGTAGTAAACTGTTGGGAATGGAAAAGAAATAGGAATAAAAAGAGAAATGGCATTGAAAAAGGGAAATAGTAGGCCCAGTCAGTCATTTTACTATTTTCCCCTGAACTCTTATTCACTCTGTTAACATTTTCTTAAAGAAGTTATATGGAATAGAAAAGTACGATATGGAGAAGTTTATGTACATATGCACCACTGGGCATTCGCTAGTTTATTTAGTGAGACACGTGACATTACTAGCATAGAATTTTGAGGGGAGAAAAAGACAGTAGACTTTTCACTTTACTTTTCTATATGAGAGGCCTTGGCCTCCTGATAACTACCATTCTGCTCTATTTCTGTATCACTTTTTTGATGCCACAGTGAGGTATTTGTCTTTCTTTGGCTTATTTCATTTAGTATAACATCTTCTAAGTTTGTCCATGTTATTGTAAATGACAGGATTTCTTTTTAAGGCTGAATAGTATTAAATGGTACATGTCTCCATCTGTATTTCCCGTATTCATCCATTGATAGACATCAATGTTGATTCCATACCTTGGCTCTTGTTAGCGGTTGCTGCAAAAAATATAGAGTGCAGGCATCTCTTCAGCATATTTTGATTTCCTTTGGATAGGTACAAGTAGTCGGAGTGCTGCATGATATTGTACTTACATTCCAGCAGTGTTCAGGTTTTCTTCATTCTTTCCTTTCTTGTCAGCATTTAAAAAAAAATTTATGCTAGCTGTTTCAACAGGTATGATTTTTTTATTTTTACTTCACTGATTATTACCAATTGTGGGATTTTTTTTTATTACTGTTTACCATTTTTTGTTTGTTTGTTTGTTTGTTTTTGAGACAGGGTCTTGCTTTGTAGTTCAGGCTGGCCCTGATTTGTCTGTGTAGCCCAGGCCTTGAACTCAGCAAGGATTCTGCCTCTGTCTCCAGAATGCTGGGATTACAGGCATGACCACTGTGGTAGATGGTACTGATTGCTGGTGGGCATTTGTCACCGCACCCTGCATTGTTTTATGTGGTTACTGGGGATTGAACTCCGGCCCTTTAAGCTTGCAAAGCAGGCACCAGAACCACACAGGAACCACTGAGCTAAATCTCCAACCCTGCCATGTATATTATAGATAATATCTGTTGAAGTTTTTTTTTCCCCCTTTTCAAAATTAGTGAGTTTTTTGTTTTGTTTTGTTTTGTTTTGTTTTTTAATACAGAACAAGGGATTTAACCCAGGACCTTATATATGCTAGGAAAGTGTTATACCACTGAGCTTTCTCTCTGAGCTTTACATTATTTCTTTTGTGGCTATTGAGTTCTTCAAATTTATTACATATTTTGTGTGTTAGTCCCATATCAGACATAGTTTGCAAGATATTTTTTCCATTCCTTAGGCTGTCTTCTAACTTTGTTGATTATTTCTTTGGCTGAGTGAAAGCTTCACATTTCAATGTAATTCCATTTCCTTTTGCTTTTGTGATCGATGCTTTTTAGAACATATCCCCAAAATCCCTCTCCAAAGTGTGGTCATCAAGTTTGTCTTTTGTGTTTTCTTTAAAGGTTTTACAGTCTCATGTTTTTCATTTAAGTTAGAATATAGCTAAAAATAAAATGTTACAATTAAGATGTTTTCTGTAAATTTTATGCTAATGAAAAGCACCTCTAGTAGATGAGAGAAAGAGGTTAGTGTACACCACTGCAAATAGCTGATAAATAAAAACAAAAAAGGCAGAAGAATATTTTAAAAATTACAAAACAGAAAGCATTAACAAAATACCAGTAAGTCATCATCTAGATAGAAGTGAATGGCTTTAATTTTCCAATAAAAAGATACAGATTAGCAGAATGTATAAAATAAACAAGACCCAGTTACAGATGTGTCTACAAGTAATCACTTTTGCTTTACCAGCACACATAGAATGAAAGTGGTAATGGAAAAAGATATTCCATATAAATCATAAGTGAGAAAAAGCATACTTACATCATACAAAAAAATGCCAAAAATTGTCTCAGTGAACAAATTTCTGATTATAACGTTATTATAATTTAGTATTACTTTTAAGTATAACTGAAACATTCATGAAAGTAGACTATATGAAAATCCACGGAAGCCATTACTTCTGTATTTTCAAATCAGCACTATTAATAGACCTAAATTTAAATCAATACAAATTTATATTACCTAGTGAACAAATAAACAAAATTTGGTATATTCACAAAGTGAAATACTACTGAACAATTGAAATGTACAGATGATTTGCAAGTGTCACAGCATAAATCTTTTTTTAAAAATTATGCTTAGTGAAAGACATCAAACACAAAAAAATTGTGCATCTGTTCTTTTCCGTGAAGTTTCTAGAATAAAGTAAAATTATAATGACATCAATAGGACCAATGGTTATCTAGAACTCAAGATAAAGGGGAGTGCAGATTGATTGCTTCATGTCCTTTATTATTTAGAATTATTACTGGATTTTTAAAATTATGATGGTAATGAATATAATCATCTCTATTATTATTATTTAAAAGAACCAATGTGTGATCCAGTATGCTTCCTCTTCCTGACTTGCCCCAAGTTCTTCCTCTACAAACTTAGATCTGTTTATAAAAATCAGCTATGATTAGTTTTTTATGTCTTACATTTTCATTTTTATCAAATTTGTGCAAATATTTTATATATGTAAGGATGTTATATTTTTGTCATGCTAATGATATTTTTAAAATTAAAAATAAAGATATTTGAGTATACATAAGATATGTCTCAAATTTTATTTCTTTTTTTAATTTTTTTTTTTTTTTTTTTTTTTTTTTTTTTTTTTTTTTTTTTTTTTTTTTTTTTTTTTTTTTTTTTTTTTTTTTTTTTTTTTTTTTTGAGACAAGGTCTGTTCAGCCTGGCCCTGAACTCACTGTTTAGCCCAGGCGAGCCTCCAACTCATGGCAGTCTTCCTGCCTCTGCCTCCCGGAGCTGGGATTACAGTAGTGAGCCTCCATGCCTGACTTCAAAATTTATTTCCTAAAGATCATTATTTCCTAATGATGAAACTATTCTTTCTTCATGAAGAAATTACTTTAACAAAGAAGATTCAAATTCATTTATCTTTTAACTTCCTTTTTTATCATGTTAAATATATATCTTATGTCCTGTCTTTCTACATAACTTAAAATTATTCAGTAGGAATTTATAGATGTTTTAATTCTAATTTTTATTCAGAGTGGTTCTATTTACTTGCTTTTAATGACATCAAGTGGACATAATAATATTAAATAAAGTTTCTGAACAATATTCATAATTTTCTCACAATCTCTTACATGTCCTAAACAGAAGTTTGAAGGTGTTAAAAATTCCATGTCATACTTTTAAGAATTTTTTTTTTAAGGTTTTTTGAGACAGGGTCTCGCTTTGTGGTTCAGGCTGGCCCTGAGCTCAGCCTCCAACTTACATCACAGCAATCCTCCTGCCTCTGCCTCTCGAGTGCTGGGATTACAGGTGTGAGCCACCACACCCGGCAAGGATTTAATGCTATGAATTTAGCTTCAAGCTAACTTTAGGTTTCTCATATTAAAATTATAAAAATGAAAATAAAATCTAACTTTTCATGCAGATTTAAGAGAATAAGTTGTCCTTCAGATTCTAGTTCTAGCCTGTGATAGTCTGGGAAGAAACTGATAAAAATTGAAAGAACTGTTAAAAAATGAGTGCTTATTAGCTTCTAATATTTTAGATGTTAGCTTTTCTATTTTATTTCAGGAAGTTTCTCTATATTTGATCATAATAAAAACATATTAAGTTAGAAGATGTTCAGCTTGTTCCTATTCTTCTCAGGAACAGTGTAAGTTGGATGATACTTGAGCATAACTCTTAGGACACTGTCAACAATAATTGGGAATTTTTCATATCTGAAGCAGATATATTATATTTGTGCTATGTAATCATATAGTAACAAAAACTAAACTTTTTAAATGTAAGTGTGAACACCCACACACATTTTTGAAAATCTACAATATATAGACCTATCACTTCTGGTCATTACAGCTGGATTCCATCACAGTGCATTACAAGTTTATGTAATGATGAAACTATTCTTTATGTAGGATGTCTGTGTGGCCACCAGACATCAATGCAATGAGAGTACCAAAATCATAAGAAAGCTATTTCCCTCCAGACTAGTTTTTAAATGAAAATATTAGGAATATAAGAACTAAAAACTTAAGTAGAGAAAACAAGAAAATCAAAGAACAAATCAAGTGACAGTTTACTTTTTGGAATGTTGAATGAAAGTCCTAATGTACTAATTTTGCATTTTCAAGGCGAAAGAAAATTATCTATAGTTCATAGGTTATAAACTGTTACATCAGACATAGATAGTAATATTGGATAAAATGGGCAAAACTACTCCAGCCAAAATCTGTGTTTAGAATGGAAAACTAAAAACCTTAAAATTCTAGTTAATCTCTCTATCATAATTTAGAGAAATTGTCTATCTGGACACACTGAATTGGCAGTTAGGTGACCCTGTTCCCTCTCTGTACCTATTTCTCCCTTGGATACTACTTAGTTACTACAGCGGTAGGCTTATAGTAAGCAAAGGACAAATTTGGCCTTTGGGGAATTGAAAGTCAGAACACAAGGCTGAGTCAGCATTTGGTGAAGGCTAGAGCTCCGGGTTGTACAGTCCCAGAGTGGAACGGCATGTTTGCTTGTGGAAATAGTAGAATGTAGCCTTCAGAGAGAAGAATGCAATGACTGGGAGAGGAGAGACGTTATGTCATATAATTACCAAGAGGGACAGAGAAACTTGCTGACAAAACAGTGGCTAACCGCTGTCAACTGTATATTCCTCGTGAGTCTTATCTGTTCTTCTTGCATATCTTCTACATTTCCAGGTTTCTCTTCCCTTCCTGTAAAATTTCATTTTTACTGATGTGTTTTTCATTAACCTGAATGTTCCCTAAAACAGGAGGGACGTGCCATTCTTGGAGCTGAAAATAAAATGGGTTTACGTTTCATGGTTTCTTTCGTTTAGTGATTCACATCCTCTAGAATCATTTGGCCAGTTCTGACATCGGATTTGTCACAGACAATAAAATATCTGTGTGATGGTGTTCAAGTGTCTGTCGTTTCAAAAGCTTCACAGGGGATTCTGAAGTATCTTCAAGTTTGAGAGGCATGATCTGCACAGGATAGATTGTCTCATCTTCTAAAACAGGAACTACTGTCATTTTAACTTAGAGTTTTGGTCACATGTATATTTAGAAACATCATAATTTTGTTAGAGTATTTCTCATGTATTTTAGCAGCTGTGTGAATCACAGTCCCAAAAGACAGAATCCCAAACAACATAATCCTCAATGTTAAAATTCTGAATGGTTGAATTCTCTAATATCTAAAAGTCTTACTCTAACATTCTGAATGCTAAAACCTGGAAATTCTAATTGCTGCCAAAAAGAAAATAAGAGAAAAAATTATACGTAAGAGACATACAAAGCCAAATTCTGGAGAAGAGATTGGTGTGTTCCCAGTTGTATGCAGGATTTTTGCACTATATTTCATAGAAGAAATATCCAGGAACCAGTAACATGTACCAGCGTCTGTGAGGGTGTTTCCGGGGAGTCCTGTGTCAGTTGTAGCGGACTAGGTAGAGAAGATTGCCCTCAGGTGGATACACCACCAAAGTGTGCAAAAGTCTGGAAAAAAACATATCTAGAAGGTGAATTTGTCTCTATCTGAGAGCTGGTACAGTTTTCTTTTGCTGCCTTGGATATTCTAACTTCCATTTCACCAGTCTTTGGGCTCTTAAGATTTAATACCAGTAAACCTCTGGCTCCTCAGTCTTTTACCCTTCAGCTGGGAGATATACTATCTGATTTCTCTGATTCTGAGGTTTTCAGAATTGAACTGAACCATGCTATCAAGATTTCAAGGCTGCCAGGTTGTAGATGACAGATCATGGAACTTCTTAGGTACCGTAATGGTTTGATCAATCTTATATAAAGACAGTGTCTACCTGTCACAGTATTTCAGGTAACTGAAAGTAGAAACCCGAGTGTACACAATTACTAACCCTAATGACATATATTGATACTTTCTACCTATTTTACAAGCACAGTTTGCTGATATAAGTTATCCCTATATCAACATCAGTGTACCTGACTGGTTTTTTTTTTTGCTGCAAAAAATATGTTAATAAACCTATTCATTGTATAAAGTAGATATTTTTTGTCATCTTTAACATTTCTTTAAGGTGTGTGGAGGAACAATTTGATTAAGAAAAGAGTTGATTTAAGATCAGAGGTACAGTGTAGAAGATGCAAATTTCAGGCAGCATGAAATGCTCCAAGGTCTAAGATTGCAAACATTTAAAGACAAACCTTAAAAGGGAAGGAGATAACATCAATTTTTTTCAAAAAATGTCGATGGATGTATATGGGGTAGCAGCTTGTCTTCTAAAGAAGAGATTGATCCATTTTTAATGTATACACAGCACAGTTTTTAGAAAGTGAGTGAAGAACGACAGATCAAAGAGATTCATCAGAAAGGAAGAGAGTGGGAGGTGACATAGTGGTCATTTCTAGGTTTGGAATATTTCACTTTAGGAGTTAGAATTCTCATATGCAGACTGTATGATGGAAATGTTGCACAGGGTCAGAAGATTATTTTGAGGCAGACATGACTGAATGAATCTAGGTCTCTTGCCTTCTCGATAATTTTATGTGGGAATGCTTCAGTCAGCCACATAATATATGTTTGATTTCAATTTGTCTATATTTTTAAAATTGTATTTTAAAATATAAATACTTTTTATATATTTATACCACTTGAATAACAATTATAACTTCATATTTTTATAACAGATAGAGAAAAAAGACTGAAAGCAATTATCTACTATTAGTGACATAAACCAGAAATTTGAAATTAAGTTTGCAAGCCAAGATCACTGGTCCCAGAAATTAAAAATCTCAAAAGATATGGATAAGGATAATATTACATAGTTTTCAAGCATATACAAATGTTACATAGGTGATATATGCTATTTTCTATTTCTCCTGAGAACAGGAAAATAAAAAATATTTCATTCTGTAACATAAAGGACTTACATGAAAATTGTTTTTTGATAACAACATTTTTAAAGCATTTGAGCAGATATCCAGAAATGATTATAAATTTCCTTCTCCTGAGGTCCCTAAAAATGCAGTCATGTCTTCTTTTCTTGGGATGTTAAGGATGTATCATCTTCCTAATAAGAGAAGGATGAAAGTAATTTGACCTCTCACCATCCTTTTCATCTGCTTGTTTTAGGTTGCTGTCCCTCAGAGGAAGTATACCCAAAACCTTACAATGATCGTATGGAAAAAAATACTTTATGATAAACTTTGTATATAAAATACATATGAAGCACACTGTAAATTTCCCTGAAGTCTTATTTCTCCATATGTGTTGCTGTGGGCCTTTTAAAAAATGAATCTCGATTTTCTTTGCACTGCTCAGTTTTCTGTCCTTAGACGTAGGACAGTGTCCTCTCTAAGATGCTGAAGTGTTAATGTCCATGGTGCCATACTTACAGGTGTCTTGGAGTAGCATGCATCTCCTTGAATACACCCTTTCAGTCTCAGAGACCTCTGTGGTAGGTTCTGATCTCTTGCTAAGTGCTACAATGGAAGTTAAAAGAAAACTCAAAGATAGAAATAAATAGAGAAATTTCAGCCAAGATGACTGCAAGCAAGGCTGGTCAAGCACAGGCCTAGAATACCCAGGGCTGTCCATATTTATTGGTGACACCATAGTTAGAGTGAGGTAAAATCGCTATGTGAAAGGATATGCAGTTACTATGGATAAGTTACTGGTACAATAAAGGCTTTTAAAGGAAAGACAAAGCAATCTTGAGTTAGAAACACAGACAAAGTACAGGTTGTAGTTAATAATTAACTTTGTGTTTGGTAAAGATTTTAACTCTGGGAAGAGAATTATCAAAGACTTCCTGTTCTTTAGCAATGCAGAAGTAAATATGGAAGAGCTTCCAGGACATGACGCAGTGCAGAGAATACAGGTAAATGAGTGCTTTAAGACAAAATTGATTAAGCACCTTAGATTATTATTTCAAAGGAAAGTGATTGTTAGTAATCTTAGATTCCAAGAGCTGGGAGGTAGCTCAGTGGCACATCTCCCTCGCAAGTATAAATGTTCTAATTTCAATTGCTGGTACCAAAATTTTTTTTAAAAGGAAGAAAAATAAGAATTTTAGATTCTGTTTCAAGAAGTTTATCATTAACATAGATCAGGAGATGGAAAACTATGCCACCTATTTTTTGTTTATCAGATTTTACTGGAACAAACACACCCATTTTTTAGCATTGTCCATGGCTGCCTTTGTACTACAGTGAAAGAGTTGGAGACATACAGTAGAGACTTGTGGCCTACAAATCCTGATACCTTTTATAAAAAATGTTTGTCACCACTGCCATAAGTAGTTCTATTTTGTTTTGTTTTCCCTAGGGAATACTTTGATCAGATTTATGACTTAGTTAACAAGGTTCAATCGCAGGAGTCTAGTTTTTTAATATAGCCTAGTTCTTTTAAATAGATGCTTCATAATAGAATCATTGGGTGTATGCAGTCATTAAAGAGGTCAATTTATATTACAATAAGAGATTATAAAAACCTGAAATAAGGATAATAACAGGAAAGAAGGAGAGCAGAGGTATAAGTTAAAAATTGGTTAAGAAAAGGAAATGGCTGGACTTTGTCATTTTAGTCAGTCATTCATTTGTTTTGATAATTTATCTTATTTTGAAGTTTTAATTCCAGAAGTTTTAAAATGTTTATGAAAGCACTTATGAAGAGTGATGTATTAAACCCTCATTTTTAACAACAACAACAAAAACATTTTCCAGTCACATTTTATCTTTAAAATAATAATGTTAAGTATTCTAAAATAAAACCAGTGCTCGCTTAGGCAACACATATACTAAAATTGAAATGATACAGAGAAGATTATCATGGGCCCTGTGCAAGGATGGCATGCAAAAACCAAGACATTGTGATTTTATGATTCTAGAAAAACCTTACAATCATGCATTTTGAAAACATGTGAATATGATTCCAATAGGCACAAAAAGCTATGAACACCTAGTTACTTAAGCATCATGAGATGTCTTTTCTTTATACATGAAAATTAGATATAATTTTTTTTACCATTACATCCTTGCATGGATTTAATCAATTCTAAGGCTGTGAACACTCTCACAGTCAAATACATATGACCAACCTATGGCTTTGGGAAGTTAAAAACATCTAGTCTGTCAGGCAGTAATCTAGTGCTGGTTGAGAAATATACAAAACAGTTATTGCATATTGTAGTAAATGTAGTGGACTAATGAGTGTACTTATGAAGAATACAAGGTTGGATTTTACCTAGTTTATTTAAGGCAACATTGTTCTGACCTTTGTAATAATAAACAGTGTAGCAGTTTCAGTGAAACACTGGCACTTTTTGAGCAATGAATATACTAGTTTTTTTTTCAAACATATGGGTTGTGATTTCTTTGTGTGTGAAAAAGTGACATATCAACTTCCTCGCTCATTGATCCAGCTCATTTTCGGTCTTTGGAGTCCTTTCACTTATCTTCGTGAATTTGATTCTCAAGCCTGTAAAGCTGACAGGAAAAGTATTGTTATCTTCCTTTCCTAAATAATGAAGTTCTTGAAGGCTAGAGTGCATACATATAGTCACAGAAGCTGACAGAAAATGCAATAAGACTAAACACCTTATCTTTTGACTTACCTTCTGAGGGTCTTTCATCAAATGAAGTTGACCTAACTGGTGAATATGAATGAGAGCTTAAATATAATTTATCAAATTTAAATACCCCTAATATCACATGTGGAGTTATCAAGTAGAATAATGTTTGAGAGCTTATTATCAAATTATTCATTGTTTATCTAAAATTTAAATTGATTAAAATTCTTTGTTCTTTTAAATTCAAATCTTTATTGGTACATTATGAATACAGATCATCATCGCATTCAATACTGAGAGTTTGATTAGGTTTTTTACATTTTGATTTGCGTGTCTGGCTGCTATAGTTTTATGAAGCAAAGAGTTTCAGCTTCCTTTATAATCTGTGCTGAGAGAGAGAGAGAGAGAGAGAAACAGAGAGAAATATCCTCTAATTCCATTGAAGTTTACAATACTGGAAATACAAGACTTGTCAAATATAACATCTGTTTTGATCATCACATGTAAAGAAAGTTAAAACTGGGTTAAATCTCTGCATGCTGAGCAAGGCTGGCATGTGCAGATTGTCCACTATCCAATGTGGAATCCCATTAATGTCTACTCAGTCTTTTCAGGTGAGAAGAGACATGAGCAGATATTTTAATGAGTATAGAGGTTATCTTGCAGATGGTTCAGTATTTTCTGGTGCCAAAGAGCAACAATTTAATACTTGAATGTGCCTTCAGATCTTCCACCTGAGTACCATTTGGGACTCTGGAAGCCTGGCTTTGCCCCCAGGGTAGTCAGTGTTCTAGAAAAAGGTGACCGTGATTAGACATTGAGCTGTAGCCCAGCTGCTGTCCAGAGTCACCTTTAAGACTATATTATTAGTCAGATTGTTCACAAAGCTCCACAAAATGTCAACAGTGCACTTGATACTACAAAATAAGAGTTAAATGCAGTGTAGTCAATAATTTGATAAACATTTTTAAAACATCCATGTTAATCTTAAAGTACACTAAAGCCATAGGCTTTCATTTTCATAACGTGAGAAGTAATTAAAGCTCAATCTTGAAGCAGTTCTTCTTTTATAATTTGGATGGAGTCTTACTTTTAAATGGAAAATCTATTTCACAGACCCAATAAATTCCTAATAATCAAAGGTTAATACAAATATATCACAGAGAATACAGAAAGCACCCACAAGTGCTTCTTTGGCATGTGTAAAAGCAACATCACATATTTCATGTGTTGTTAATCAGCCCTTTTTTCTATTGTAAGAATCCATGGTTTGTTTCTAAATTAATGCACTTGACTATATCTTCCTGATTAGATCTCTTGCTGTGTGCAAAAAGAGAAGAAAACATCTACTTAAATCAGTACTGATTATTTTGAAATTGATTGCATGATTGAATATTCAAGAGTATTTAATTAAAGCTTAGTAGTACTCTAATTTTCTTTTAACAGTTGATTAAAGTTGTGCAAATAGACATCACATACCTCATTCCATTGTTTATGAGTACATTGCCCGTACTAGAAAACAAATTTACTTGAGTACACAGTTTATTTAGTAATTTGTCATGTAGTTATAAGCAGACTCCAATATGAGATTGTTCGCTAATCTGAATTTGAATTATGATTTCATTGTTTATTTACTGTATGATCTTGGGGAAATACTTCACCTCTTCAGACCTCAGTCTCTAATCTTCTAAGAAAGGGATAAGTCTTGCTATTTCATACACTGGTTATGTGGATTTAAAAAGTGAATCTGGAGGGAATTTTTAGAATGTAGTCTTGTATGATGAACTGTATAAAGTATGTCTGGCTGTTAGTCGTAAAACCTTTGTGATCAGATTTATAACTTCTACAGAAAATGAGATAATTTCAAGACAGTATAGAAAAAGACATGAAATAAACCACTGAGAAGTAAATCTCAATATATGTTAGCACTCTGATAAACAAGAAGCTGTGTTTATCAAAAATCAACAATGAAATATTTCCAAAAACAGTGTTTATATGCAAGTAGTTAAAGGCATGCTCTAGTTAGTTATTTTTGTTTTTGTTTTTATTGTTGTCCAATTTGGACTTTCAGAGTAATTGTATTTTCATGTTTATACTTGGTATCTAACATCTTCTTGAAGGCAGCTAGTACATTCTGGTAATAAACTCATAAATTTTAAGAATCCTCAGTGATTTGTATAGAAATACATCCCCTTTTGTTTAAATAATGGTATTTATGTAATGATAAGGAAGAACCATTTTTCTCTGAAGTTATTAGTCAAAAATGCATGAGTTGTAGCTTTTTTTCCTTTGTTTCTTTTTGCTGTTTCATTTTCTTTCTTGCTTTTTCAGAGCATTAATATTGGAGAATGATTTTTAATTAAATTCTTTATTTTTATATGTTGTATATACATCATGATCACACTCAACACTGAGAATTTGTACTAGCATATAACATGACTTAATTATTTTTTCCTATGCTCCTACCCACCCCAAACCCCCTCATCCCTATATACATATGCTTTGGTTTTATTTTATTTATTTATTTTTTTTTAGGTTTTTTGAGACAGGGTCTCGCTTTGTGGTTCAGGCTGGCCCTGAGCTCAGCCTCAAACTCATATCACAATCCTCCTGCCTCTGCCTCCCAAGTGCTGGGATTACAGACGTGAGCCACCACTCCCGGCACTGTGGTATGTGGTACTGGTTGCTGCTGGGTGTGGGTCTCCACACCCAGTATTGTTATGTGGTTACCGGGGAATCGAACCCGGGTCCTTGCGCTTGCAAGACAGGCGCCGGAGCCACTGAGCTAACTCCCCGGCCCCTGCTTTGGTTCTATTTTTTACCATCACATTTTTTTCTTTCCCCTCCTTACTTACCACTACCTTTTTGCCTTTGAATATTTTCAATTTCACAATATCTATCATACATTATCGAACTCATTTACATTTTCAGATTCCATACCACAGAAAATGTATGGTATTTACACATCTGTGACGTATTTACTTCACTTATGAGTATATCCTCAAGGTATGTCATTGAGTATAAATGAGTTAAACTTATCATTCTTTAGAGCAGAGTAATACCATATGAAGAGTCTTCAAAGAACTAGGAGTAGAAGTTCCATTTAACCCTGCTATTTCCCTGCTAGGGATATACGTGAAAGAATTAAAAGATTCATATCACGGTGACATATGTACACCCGAGTTCACAGCAGCTCAGTTTGTGATAGCTAAATCTTTGAAACTACCCAAATGAACCTCAACTGGAGAATGGATAAAGCCATGTAAATAGCCTTTTCTGGTTGCGCTCACTGAGAAATGTTCCCTCTTTTCTGCATTGAAACATTGAACATGAAAAAGATTAAGTATTTATTATGATTATATAACTCCTATTGCTCACAGATTATTTATGTATTTATTTAGGGAGAGGAAAAAAATAGATACAAGAGTGAAGATGCCTTGAAAGAGAATCTAACAGGAGAGAAAAAAACATTTTCTATGTTAAAAATAAAGTAGAATAACATCTAAAAAACTATACATACTATTCACAGGAAGTGTTCTCCAACTCCCTGTCATTTGTATTTCCTGGGAGCCAGAAAAAAGAAGAAATAACCCCATTTTTGATATAATTAATCTGGACTTAATATAAAATGTGATTCCGTAGAGGTGGAGGATTGGGAAGTGAAGTAAAGAGTGTGTTAAAATAGCTTGGAAAGGGAGCACTTTCAGTTAGTTCAACAGCTAACATTGTTTGGAAATTATGTTGTTTACAGTTGTGTCCCTATAACAGAGAATAACAATATACCTACTGGGTATGCATGAGACAGAAAAGTAAAATGGAAGTTGCTGAGACGAAGACACCTCAAGTAACAGAAATGTTAAGAAGATAAAAAAATTTGTTCAAGTGTTACTCCAGAACATTTGGAAATCAAAGGAAAAGCAAAGCAACCTTCTACATTCACAGAAAAAAAGAGAATATAAAAGTCTATAATATCAATAAGAAGGAGTAACCCTTTTGTGTTAATAAAAACATCTTGATCATAAAATAGTAGCCCCATATGTCAAGTGTTCAACAGATAGTATATTAAGGTATCAGGGAGATGCCCTAAAGGGCTCTTTGCCAGTGCTGTACACGGGAAGGGCACACTTGCAAATTAGTTTTGGCCTCTGGTGGATGATAAATCTGCCTTGGCTCAATAGAAATCAGCACATGGACCAAAGGAAAGTGAAGACCCAGACAAGGTGAAACCACATAAAATAAAGCCTGCAAGTGAGAGGAAATCGTTGCTAGACATTTCCATGGAAGCTTCCTGACCCACTAGCTTGGGCCAATCTTCTGTTGGTTATCTTTGCACATTGTGCATATCCTTGACTCCACATTGATTTTGCAGCATCCTTGATGCATCAAACAGTTGTAGAAATTTAAGACAAGTGAATGTCACTGTCACATCCTTTAATCACTGTCAGCTTTTCTTTGTATTCTCACTTGAAAGAAGACAAAGGACCCTTTGCAAGGAATTCTGAATACAAGATCAGCAGATACTTGGAAATAGTGAGATCTTTTGCTAGCTCTAGTCTTTTCTCTAGGTTCTCCTTTCTCCTTAAGGGAGAAAAGAATAATGCACTATTGAGGGGAAGAAATTTGATGCCAGGAAAATTCTTTATTCAGAACTTACCTCTCAGGTGCAGAAAGTCAAACCCTTTGTGAAGAAATATTATTTTATTTTGGAAAGAACTATCTGATATGATGAAATCTATAACTTCCAGGCAGATATAGAAACATTTTTGGAAAATGCAAAATATCATAAAAATAGTCACACAAAGTTAGTGAAATTCTTTAAAACATAGAGCATTTCGGAGGATTTTGGGTATCAGCTACCTTTTAAGAGAAAGAGAGGAGAGAAAATAAATCTTACCCTTGCTGGAAACGTAATTAGATTGAGTAGGTAGAAGAAACAGATAAATAACAAAATGTCAAATAAGACCTTACTTATAAGTGAAATAAATAGTCTACAGTGTATAAATACCATATCATTTCCTTGGTTTGAGAAGTTACACTGTAAATAGGGTCCAAAGTGTATGATAGGTTTGTTGAAATAGGAAGAAAATGTTCAGAGGGAATTGGTAGACTGAGACCAGTAGGCAAAGAAGGGAAAGAAAGAATTTTATGATAAAAGGAAAAAAATGGAAACAAAGCTTCCATTGCAGGGGTTAAAGGTAGAGCAGGAGATTTCCAATGAGGAATGTGATCATCATGTATTCAAAGTATCAATAAACTCAATGAATTTAAAAAGTCAAGATAATATCACTGTAAAACAAATAGCAGTTAATCAGACTTCCAGAGTCCCTCCATTCTGACTGATCCTTCAGAGTTTAAATAGTCTTAACTCCCTAATCAATGACACATGCTGACAAATTGGATAAAACAATACACCCTAATGCTGCATAAAAAAGAGATCCATTTCATACAAAAAAGCCATTTATATGGTGAAAATCAAAGGGTAGATAACAGTACCTAATACATAGCTATACTATTTTCAGAGAAAGTGGACTTCAAGCCAAAATTGATGTAAGGTGTGAAAGAACATCACTAAGTATTAGTTGAGGCAGTAATTTAACAGTAAGACATAACAATTATGAATTGCATGCCAACATTCCCAGCATTACAAACAAAAATGACTGGACATAAAAATCTGATAACCATCAAAGCAGTCATAGGAAGTGGTTTCAGTACCCCGATATTGAAAATAAACAGTCAACTGTATAAAATATCAACAAAAAATATCAGAGTTAAACCATACCCTCAAACAAATGGACTTCATTGCTACCACAGAGTGTTCCAACTGGCAACAATAGAATATACATTCTTCTCGGCAGTGTAGGGAACTTTCTCCAAAATAGATCCGGTATTAGGCAATAAATGATGTTTAACATATTACTAAAGAAATTATCCCACTCATATTATCATAGAGAAAATTGAAATCAAAGATGAAAGAAATCACAAAATTTATTCCAACAGATGGAGATTAAACAATCTATACTTAGAAAATAGTAGGTTTCATGAAAATCAAGGAAAAAGTTTAAAAATCCCTAGAATAAAATGGTAACAACAGTAACAATAACAGTAACACCAATAAGAGTAATACCAATAAGTATGCATATGAGACACAATGAATGAAGTCCTAAGAGGGTAGCTTATATATGTGAATCCCACATTACAAAAACGGAGAAAGTCTTATTGATAAACTTAATTTTGCATGTTGGTATCCTAGAAAAATAAGAACAATCCAAATCCAACGTTAGCACAGGAAAATAACTTATAAAATCTGTGGAAATTATTGAAACTGAGACTAAAATGAATCAAAGAGCTGGTTCTTTGAAATAATAAACAATATAGATAAACACTTACCCAAATTTAGCAAAACAAGGAAAGAAAAGATCCAATCACTGCAATTAAAGACAAAAGCAAATGCACAGCAGGTTCTGGAAAATTCTAAAAGATTATTACTAGCTACTTACAAAACCTATATTCCAATGAATTGACATCTAAAGGAAATAGAAAAATTACTAGATACATATGAATTGCTAAAGAGAGACAAAAAGATAGGAAAACCCTGAACAGTCCGATGACAAACAGTGAATTTGAGGCAGTCATAAAAATGTTACCATGTTGGGGCCGGGGATATAGCTCAGTGGTTCCGGCCCCTGTCTTGTAAGCGCAAGGACCCGAGTTCAATCCCCGGTAACCACATAACAATACTGGTCATGGAGACTCACCCCAGCAGCAACCAGTACCACATACACAGTGCTGGGCTTGGTGGCTCACGCCTGTAATCCCAGCCTTCGGGAGGCAGAGGCAGGAGGATTGCTGTGATGTCAATTTGAGGCTGAGCTCAGGGCCAGCCTGAACCACAAAGTGGTTACCATGTAAGAAATGACCAGGATGTGATGGATTTACTGCTGAATTCTCATAAGATTTCAGGGAAGACCTAAAACCAATACTTCTGAAGATCTTTAATGAAACTGAGAGGGAAAGACCACTGCGAAACTCATTCCTGCAAGTTAGCATTACTTTGAATCATAAGCCAGGCAAAGACTTGACTGAAAATGACAACTACAAACCAATCTCCCTAGTGAACATAGACAAATAAATCCTTACAAGATACTGGCAAATAGAATGCACCATATTGTTACAATGACCATGTATCATGATCAAGTATGTTTCATTCAAGGAATTCAGGATAGCTCAATATACACAAATCAATGACTATAATACACTGTATAAATAAACAATGAAAAAAATTGCATGATTATCTGAATACATACAGAAAAAAGCCTTTGAGAAAATCTTACATCCATTTATAATAAAAATAAAAATAGACATGAAGCTTAATGAAAAGAATAGGGAATTCAAAAGCCAACCCTAGTCACATTCAGTCATGTAATCTTGACAAAGTTCCCCAAAACATACCTTGGACCAAAAAAAATTTTTAAATGGCCTCTTGCTGGGAAAACTAATATACACATGCAGTAGTCTGAATTTAGACCCATATCTATTACCATATACTGAAAATAAAGTGGGTCAGAGAGCTAGATATTAAAGGAGAAATAATCTGATGAAAGAAAAAATAGGTAAAGTTCTTGCCAATATTGGCATAGATAAGGGCTTTCTAAGCAGAAATAATATCACACAAGAAATAATATCAAGAATGAACCAATGAGAATATATCAAATTGAACAGCTTCAATACTGCAAAGGAAGCAACCAGTAGAGGAAAGAGACAAGTTAAATTGGAAAAATGTTTTCCATGTACTCTTTGGATAAAAGTATGGATATATAGAATGTATTAAGAACTTAAAATAATTAGAATTCCTCAAATAAAAGACCCAAACAAAACTGATCCATTGAAATGTGTAGACATTTCTCAGAAGTACACATGACACTTAGATACATCAAAACACACTCATTGTCATTTACCAGGAGGGAGGTACAGATTTGACTGAAGCTGAAATTCCATTTTACTCAGGAAATAATGGCTATTATCAAGAAATCAAATAATAACAAATATTCATGAAGATGTAGAGAAAATGGAACATTTCTGCATTCTTGACAGAAAGGGGAACTGTACAACCTCTGTGGAAACTAGTGTCTTAGTTACTTTTCTTGTTGCTAAAACAAAATATCCAACATCCAAAGTTAAAGGAGGAAGTTTATGGTAGTTCACAGTTAATAGAGGTTTCAGTTTACATTTGGCTGGATCCAAGGTGGAGTGCCAAAGCAGAGGGGCACAGAAGAGAAGAAGCAGCTCGTAGACAGAAATCAGCAAAGCAACAAAGAAGCAGTAAACAGCAGCAGCAGCCCTCTTTCTGCCCCTATATTCTGTCTACTCAGGGGCACCTTAATCTTAGCATCATGCTGTGAATCAATGACCGCATCACATCCTTGATCCCATCATCACACACTCTAGATCTTGACCTCTAACCTCTGACTGCGTGAGGCTTTGTGGTATATCTAGATTCAAGCTTTAACAAACAATATGGAGACTCCTTAAAAAATTCAAAGCAGAAATTCCACTGGACTCAACTATTTTTCTCTTTGTATACTCCCAAAAATAAGTGAAGACATCAAGCTCCATTGATACAGGCATACCTGCGTTTTGACAGCAGAACTGCTAAGAGCTGAATCTTGAATGTAGCCTGTGTATATTTGTGAACAGAAAAACTTATTGAAAAATGTGGTACAAATACACAGTGGAGCACTACTCAGCCAAAAAACATGATAAATTTGTTTTATTTGTAGGAAAACTCATGCACACTAAACCCGTAATGTTAAGTGAAATAAATTGTACACAAGCAAAACGCAAACCATAAATAATTTGAAGAACAAAAGAAAAGGTGAATAACAGATAATTGAATGATAAATACTTTAGAGAAAGAAAGCGCAAGTATGAAGAGATGGGGAAAAAGAAAGTAAAGCAGAATAAAAAGACTCAAGGTTTGGTACAGATGTGTGCCACCTCCATACAGTGGACATAATACTGTATGGCAAAATTAGCAATAAGTAGAAAGAAAATTATAGAAAAGAAAATTCTATACCCAGAGCAAGATAAAATGAGTTAGCTGTATCCAAATCAGCGTGCCCCTAAATTTCAAATCTGTTCGTGTGTTATGTATATGGTTTTTAAAAAATATGGTTTCCCACTTTCTTATACAGGTCGCCTATTTTTTATTTTGCTAATTAAGTACTATCACCTTACAGAGAAACACACTGTTAACCATGCTGAAGTCCTGGATGTTTATCAAGCTTGTTGTTGGATCGTCCTTTTTACACAAACATAACTGAACCTCTTACTTTAGTAGAACTGAGCCACTATTCAATTTATCTTTCAACAAAATAATTTCAAAGCATACCTTATACACAAACATACACTTGTTTTAACAGATGATTAGAAAATGAACACCCATATAACCAAACCCCCAGGATAAGAAGGAAAACACACACAGCAACACTCTCTCATGTCACTTCTTTCTTTCCAGAAATAAATAGTTACTACTTTTAGATTACAACTTTTCTTTTTAAAACTAGTTATACAATTTATTTTTGTGTTTTTGAAGAATATAGTTTAGCTTGGTCTGGTTTTGAGCATTTTATAAGTAAAAATACTGTAATTCTTTTTAATAACTTCTTTTGATTTGCTCAATGTTACATTGATTGAGTTGTGTATGTGCTAAGGCCAATGATTTTAGTGAAAATGTAATTCATGATCTATCCTCCATTAATTGCTGGATGACACTGGCTTTGTGTGACTGTGAGTTGTACTTGTTGGTTGTTTTTACTCCCCTAAATAATTTGTTACCACAATTTTTCATGAAGCTCAATTCTACAATTAAGCATGAACATTTATTATATTACTGTAAAAAAAAGAATAGCAATGTGATGTGGAAATTTTGTTATGTGAGTGTCCTTACTTATACTGAACTGATTCAAACATTTATATCCCATGATCACATTGAGTTTGGGGAAGAGCCAGAATTCACAAAGTGCCAGACTCATTCAATAAAGTGGAGGAAGACCCACCAAAAATGTTTTAAGGAACCAGGCTTTCCAGCAGCAGCAGTAACTACTGTAATTTTGATCACACCTTCTACAGACACTGAACTTTATTCTCCACTGAGCTTGATGTTCATTCTCCAAATGAACAGGTAGATCAGAGAACCATTGAGGAAGATGAATTTTGAAGAACAATACTCTAAACCACAGGGACAACAAGGTGTCTGCTTTCTCTGTTGTGACTGAGAGCCTGCATATTAGATAGCCACTGAGCCAATTGCTGAATGAGCCACAACTATGTCCCTTCATCACCTTCGCTACAACCTATACAAACAAAACATGCACCTGTACCTCACTCTGCCTCTGTAATGAGCCTCTAAATCTAGGGCTCAAGTGAGCCTTTCAGATTCAAGACCTAAGCCTTTGTCCAGAATCCTGGATGTAGGTGAATCCGGAAAAAATTATTTCTAGCTCTCCAACTTCTGAAATACAGCACGATGTAATAAAAATGATTGATGTGCGGGTTGAGTAATTCCACAAATTTCTACATAATAACCTAACATAATCTGTGTGTATGTGTGATGTGAGGGGGTCGAACTCAGGACCTTGTGCTTGTCGGACAGTTGCAATGCCAATGAGCTACATCCTCAGCCTTCTATCTTAATATTTTGCCAGTCCTGGTCTTCACGTTACCCTTTCTTAAAAAGTTATACTGTGTTTATTAAACAGCAGGAATCTATTATAATTTAAGAAAGTACAAAGACTACAATAATCATAATAATAATAGAATGTAAAGCCATGTTAAGTGTTACATCATACTGACTCTTTGTCAACTTCATTCTGGCTGGGCAATAATACCTCCTAACTATATTATGGTATAGTTCTTTATGGTGAAGTTTTACTTTCTTCTCAGCATCATTCTTCAACAGAATTGTACTAAATATAGAGAAATAAATTAGTTCATAGTATTTGGTATGGTTTAAATCTAATGTCTTTAAGTGTCGTTTATTGAGAGTTGGCACTTTTGGAAGGTGATTAGATCAGTGGGTGCTATATTAATCAGCAGGTCAAATCCATTGATGTGTTCAAGTCCAAATGTGCTGTTAGGAAATGGAGGCCAGTCTGAGGAGGGGGGTCCAGGAATCACGACATGGAAGAGTGTCTCTCCCTGGTTCATCCTTTCCCTCTGGTCTTCCTAGCTGTTATGGGGTGAGCACCTTTCCTCCACCATCCCCTTGTGCCATGCCTTTTCTACCTGGGAGGCAGCCAGTCATGGATTGAGCTCACTAAAGCCATGAGTCAAAATAAACTTCTACTTTGCGTGGCAGATGTCAAATATTTTTTACTAGCAGTAGGAAAGTAAGTAAAACATGTACAGCTTTTCAAGAGTCAATAAATTAAATCTGTATCACACAGCCTGTAACATTTCTATATTACTGTCTGAAGTTATAATAACATTTCACTTATTGAAGACCTAGTAGACATCTGGCACTGTGTTGAGCATTTTTATCATCTTCCTAATATGCAAAATAAATCTACTAAACACTGTCATTATTGCTACTTTGAAGATGTGAAAGCTAACACATTAAATATTAAGCTGCTAGTACAGGGTGCTAAGGGGGTGAGGTTATGATTTGAGACAGTGTTAGATGCTGAAAACCTAGCCCCTTTTCTGCCATCATCTCTTTCCTACCATTCTCTGTTAACTTTTCTTCCCTTTAACTTACTACCTAAACAATTACAGACTAATGAAATAAGTAAATATATAGTTAAAGCATCAATAAGTAGCCATCAGAAGTATTCTAGAGTTAAGAGAACACTTTTAAGTGAAAGCATGAAAATGAAAAACCTGAAATCTATTAAATGATTAATCTTATCTAATTACATTAAAAATAAATAATGATAAATATCTATGATTTCTTGTAGTAATTACTTGATGTGTTTTCTGCATAAAATTGACTTAGGATTCTATGAAGTATGAAATATGGATTTCCTGTTTATAATGGATATTTCTCTTCTATAATCCATTGACTTTCTTATTGTCTTTTATTAATTCTTAAGGTCAATGTGTGCTATTAAAATGTATCAACTTCAACTTTAAATTGCTGTGTCAGGTATTTTGTTCCAATAACAAGAAAGTGACTACAGTCACTAGAATGTGACGACTATTTCATGTAAATATTCATCCTAAGGGACAATGAAGTAACATTTCCTAATCCCTCCAGGTGTCATTTATTTAGCTTTAAAAGCAATGTGTCCTTACTGTCATTTCATGCTCATATAGAACAATAATGAAAGCATTAGCTTTGACATACTTTTGGAAGCCTCCTTTCTCTGAGCTACATTAAAGGACAGGTCAGATATCTTACCATGAGTTTTACTTTCCTTAAGGTGATTAATAATCAAATGACTTTACTCAAAATGAAGTACAGTTAATTATGCCTCATTTCCTTTAAAATTTAATTTTGAGTCCTTTTGTTACTTCTACATGAAAGCGCAGTATCCCACCTTTTTCCTCATTATTATAAAAGCACCATAGTTTTCACTTGTGGTAAATGTGTAAGTTTCATCTCCTTTCTATGGGTGGAAATGGAACTCAGAACTCATAGCTCTTCCCAAAGATGCACTCAAACTGTTGTTCTCATCTTTTTGTATCTTTCATATCTCATTTGACTGCTGAAGTGTCTTATTACAGTATCATATTCATAACTCATTCTGCACATAGTTTATCATCTGAACTGTTATTTGATCTTTTGATATTTGACCCAAAACTTTCATTTTAGCATCATTTCATACATGTGAAAATTTAACTGATATATGAAATCTTAGTACTGTTTCTAATAATTTGTCTATTGGCTTAGGTATGACCCAGGATCATGTTGACATTTTTGTGTTTCACATAATATGTAGCTATTATTAAGTGTAAGAAAATACCCATGAAATACAGTGACTTGACTTGATGGAAAATGGAAACTTACTAATTTTCATCTCTAGTTTCAGGAGCAGCATTATGCCTCTCACAACCTGGTAACCCTAGGAAGTTGCAGCTTGTTGAGAAAGTCTATTATATCTCTGCTTCTTTCAGAAGTAAACTGCTTTGTTGACGAGCTGAGAGCCATCGATCAGGTACATACGCTTGAAACTATAACTCTTTATTTATAGTTAATATAGTTACACAATACTGTTTTCTTTCCCTTTATTCCCTCTCTTGCCATCTCAAGGAAAGATAAAGAAGTTGCAATGACTAGCTGAAAAAGAACAAAATGTTGAAGAAAATGTATGGTACTATTTGTGGATGTTACAAGGTCAAGGAACTGATTTTAGTAGGCTCAAAGTTCTCAAAAAAATCTTTGTGGAAAAGAATTTGAATTGAAGCTGGAGATAACAGAATGCAGATGCATTGAGATATTATATAATAGGAGGTTTTCTTGGTTCGGGGGGAACAAGACAAGATCTTTGCATTTAACAAAATGAAGCAGAGAGCAAAATTTTTAACTGAATTATCTGTATGGAGAATAATAAGAAGTCTAGAAAAGAAAATGTTGTTTAATACAGTATTCTAATTTGACTTTCACAAAGGCAGCACAAAGTATTTATACTTCTTAGCTAGTTTACTGATAGAGGAAGTAAACCTCACAATATTTAGGCAAGTTGGCCAATATTGCAGAAAGAATAGGTGCTAATGTCCCAAGTCAAACCACGCTATTCTGATTATTAAATCACTTTAAAATAATACTTAAAAAATGACAGTGGTACACCTGTACAGTGAGCTTTTGTCAGGTGTATGTGTGCAATGATTCACATGAATTGTCTCAATTAAAACTTTCTCAACTCTTAAATATGTTAGTATTGGTTAAAGATGAGAACACTTAAAAGTCAATGTTTTTAGTTTTATATACAATTCTCTGTAGGCAATTCAAATAGTAAAGGATTCATGAATAACTATAGAATTGTTGGAAGGGTCATAAAAAGAGGCTTCAGGCTATAATTTGCAAATTAGGCACCATACTAATTATTACCTCTATCCTCATGAACATGTTCATAGTGGGACCATACAGGAATGACTGTGCTATGCAGTGGCTTGTCCCACCCCACCAGTCTGTTGTTCAGTCCAGTGGGAATATTTTAACAGGAAATCAAGAAGGTGCTGCTGCATTCTTGTGGTCCAGAAGACTAGAGTCCTGGCAAAGTGTGTAATAGTCATATGTAAGCCTTGTGATTTATTGCTTATATTATGTGACCTAGTTTCAACTACAAAGCTTGAATGAAATCAGTAACTTACTCAGATCCTGCAACATGAAAGTATACAACATGTAGTTTAATGCATTTTCTACTTCTTTTTCAAGAAGGGTGGACAATTATTCACACAGTTCACCTAAGCTGTCCATCACATCTAAGAATAGAGGGTCAATAACATGCCTGTAGGATATGAGTTTGAGTAGGAGGGACACAAAGAACAATGGCTTGAATTCAAGGCACCATGTACCTAGAATTTACACTGAATGGGTACAATAGCTGTAATCCAAAGGTGACTACAGATTTTATGTCAAATAAATAAAACACTGGGCTAAGGAAAAGTAGTCAAATACAAAACAATATACCTGGTCTGATTTCATTTTTATAATTCCTAATATCTCCGAGACTAATGTAGGATGTCAAACTTTTTCTACTCTGTAGATTTTCCCTTCATTCTTATTACTTCCTTTGCTGTGTAGAAACTTTTGAATTTAATGTATAAAAACATTGAAGGGTGTTT
This sequence comes from Petromus typicus, assembly GCA_004026965.1. Taxonomy (NCBI): domain Eukaryota; kingdom Metazoa; phylum Chordata; class Mammalia; order Rodentia; family Petromuridae; genus Petromus; species Petromus typicus. Next base: position 46,790 of record PVIR01008671.1, read on the forward strand.
GATACAAAAATCTACTCAAAAATATTAATATTAAGAAATTGTAGGGCCGGGGATATAGCTCAGTGGTTCCAGCGCCTGTCTTGCAAGCGCAAGGACCCGGGTTCAATCCCCATAACCACATAATAATACTGGGCGTGGAGACTCACCCCAGCAGCAACCAGTACCACATACCACAGTGCCGGGCATGGTGGCTCACGCCTGTAATCCCAGCACTAGGGAGGCAGAGGCAGGAGGATTGCTGTGATGTGAGTTTGAGGCTGAGCCCAGGGCCAGCCTGAACCACAAAGTGAGACCCTGTCTCAAAAAATCTTAAAAAAAAAAGAAAAAAAAAGAAATTGTACTAAATGTGCTATTAATATTTATTAAATAGGATCGTGTTACTGCCTTATAGATATGTAAATTAAATTAAAATGGAATCAAATTCATATATAATATATGTAGTACTTATACATACAATACAGTTTTGAAATTGGTGAGCTTATCTATCAATTGGAACTAAAACTTCTCACATAGTTCTTGGTAGCACTGATACCTTGTATCAGCCAACTTTAAGCTAAAGAACTGAGTATAAAAACAGAAAGAAATGTTATATTTATTTTAGGTTCAATAATTTGTTATATTTAAAAATCAGTTTCATTGAGGATTGATATGGATCACTGACTGCCCACATCTTCAGGCCACATTTTGACCAGTTTTTACACCTGGGCTTTCCATCAAACCACATCTCAGCAACAATGAAAAGCAACCAAGATATTGAACATTATTCATATATTTTTGGACAAGAATTCTTTGAAAACTGACTTATCAACTTTAAGCAATTTTAATTGAACTTTCGTTGTGAAGTTAAACTTCAGGAGTCCCTTAATAACAAGAACAGCAAAATACATGACATGAAAATTATACACACATTCATAGTTGACTAGTAGGCAATGAAAATATTAAAAGAAAAATGAATAATCTTCAAAATTAAGATGAAATCACACCATATCAAAAACCTGTGGGATAAAGCAAAAGTTATTAAAAGAGACATTTATGACTATAAATGCAGACATGAAAAAACAAGCTTTCAAATAAACAACCTAAGAGTTCATTTTAATACCTAAGAAGAACAAGAATAAACCAAACTTCAAATTAGTTGAAGCAGAAAACAGTAAAGAAAAATACATACACAAAAGCGTGATGAAATAAAGTTAGTGTTTGATAAGACAAACATATTTGACCAACCTTCAGTTAAAATGAAAAGGAAAGATTGAAATAAGATGATTAAGGTAAGGAAACATTACAACTGATATGACAAGAATACAAATGGTTTTTAAAAACTATGAAAATTGTATGCAAATGTCCTAGAGAACCTAGTCAAAATAGGTAAGTTCAACCTCAAAATTATATTGATATGAAATAGAAAATTCAAATATTTGAATTGCAAGATTGAAGCAGTAGTTGAGTTTCTCTCTAAGAAAATAAAGTTCAGGACTGCTGGATTTACATCTGAACTCTATAAAACATTTAGAAAAAGAAATCTTTTTAATTTTTCTTAAACAGCACCAAAAAAAATCTGAAAAAGAAGGAATTCTTTTGTTCATAAAATTTTATTAAATTCATTGGCTTTTCTAGTGAATATATTTCATGAACTTTCCAGAAAATTAACCTTTACGACTTGATCCACTAAGATATATCACAGTTTGTCAAAGCTGGCTTATCAATATACTTTTTTTTTTCTTAACTAAAATCATATGTATTATTTGTTCTAGCATGGAAAAAGAAGCATGTGCATTTAGTTTGCATTTTTTGAACAGTCAAGAAACTTATTTCCGATGTGGACCTCATTAAAACCCGGGGTAATCCTTCCTCATTCATCAGCTCTCTTGTGAGCAAATGCTCAGGACAGAGTTGTCCGAAGAATCCCATAAATCAGAGAAGTGTTGTTCAGGGTCCATTTTCCTAGTTTCAAATTTACAGGAAATTAGAAAGTACAAGTGACATACAAAAAGATGTGATCTTTCTATGTGTTTCCTCATATTCCTAGATTTCACATGAAAATATTTCTGGCTCAGAATAAGGAGAGGTAAGGTTTTAGTGTATTTATCACACAGAACCATGATTTATAATCATTCCTGTTAAATAATCTAGAGGATTTTGCTGCCTATGTAGCCACATTCAAAGAATCATATTTCAGATTTTGAATTAATTTACAATTTGTAGTTTTTCCTCTCTGAGTGTTCTGTGAAGGACAGTCAGTAGATTAGATTTGTTCTTACCAGCACATATCAGGAGGTCTATTAATAAGGAAAGCAACACAGTCGTCATCTTCATTCCCACAACCTGTGTCAAGTTGCTATGACCTCAGTGTGACAGGAAAGTTGTTTATAGAACTGAGTCAGATTAAAAAGAAAACATAAAAATAAATTTAGTTGTTGACATAGTAAGGAAGCTTATTTTCTCTGGAAGAATCTGTCCAATTTATAATAGACTACCTATCATTGATAGAATCAGTATAAACAGCTAAATCCAAAAAAATTTTAAAAGTTTAAATAGAAAAAATGAGTTTAATAATATAAAAAAGGTCTTTGATAGAAGAAGTGCAAAAGGCAAATTAGCATGAATGTGGGTGGGGGAGGACATGTATAATCCCAACGCTGGAGAGCCTGAAGCAGGAGCATAACCTTGAGTTAGAGGCCAGCCTGGACTACATAGTGAGGCCCTATTCCCCCACTCCCCCAAAAAGCATGAATGATATTTAGTCTCAGTGGCACCACAAAAATGCAAAGTACAGAAATAAAAAGCTATTTTATATTAAATATATTGACATGATATTCTTGAAGAATAATTTTACATCATACACTTCTGCTTTTGAGGAGAAATGGAATTAATCTCCTACTAAAAGTAAAGATGCATATTCTCTAAGATACAGCAGCTACATTCTGCAGAGGAGACGTATCCAAGAAAGCTTATTTTAGCATCTTTTTAATAGCATAAAATTAGAAATAAGTATATTTTTAAATATGGTTAGCTGTGATATATCAAAGTGAATATTCTACATTAGAACATATAAATTAGGTCTTCATGCATTAAAATTGATAGATTTTGAAAGCATAATATTGAGTATAAAGGGAAGAAGAAATATCAAAAAAATACTCAACTATACCATGTGCAAAATTTTACATGCACCTAATACTTTAATTATTTGTAAACTTTAAAAATTAATTTTACCAATATAGAATTTAATATCAGAAATTATGAATGTCCAAATTTACATATTATGTGTGCTCAAGGGTGGTGTTTTTTGCATTATAAAGTATTTTTATATTACAAATGAAGTCTCTTTGGATAACACGAGTATATTGAACTAAAATAAAAATCAATTTTAATTACTTTTTTCAACAATATATTTTTTCTTAGATATACTATGTACCTCTCTCTAATCAGCATGGTTTGGAAGTATAGTAGTTAAGCTACTAAAAGTGAATAGTGCATTCAGAATATTGATAAGGAAGAATAAAGTCTGAATGGAGAGAATTATATGTATACTCATATTAAACCCATAAGAGACCTGATGTTTACAAAGTAGAGGTACTTTCTGCATTAAAGTACATTTTAAAAATTAGAAGCAAAGCACATTCATAGATGAAAATTTAAATGCCCCGCTATCTGTATCAGAAAGTATGTCTCCTTTTCCTTTTCTCTTTTCCTTGTTAAGTAAAATAAAAGCTAAGCAATTAATAGAAATAGAACAAATAGATAAAACACTCTGAATCTGGAACAAGCTTAAACATACTTTGACTTACATAAAATAAACTTCGTTTTCTATGTTAATGGAAAATGAGCATTTTGAAGAAGATAAAGGGAAAAATAATCACAGTTCTGAACAAAAACCAGCTGATCTATTTCATTTGGGAAAAGAGCCATTTTTCTGGAAATATGCATATTTTAATAGTATTTAAGGTCTAGAAAGAAACATGGCTAAGTCAGCAATCACTCCATCGGAGAGAACAGAGTTTGGTACTCACATGAGCAAGATAAATATCAAGGGGTCTTGGCATAAACTTTTTTTTCTGTTTTATTTTGGTAATGTAACAGAAATTTAAGAAACATTCTTGATAAGGAGTTCTAGTTTATTATATTTGCACCTTTTCTTCCTTACTAATGTTTTTGATGAAAGTAACTATTGCATATCAAAGAAACACAGTTTAAAATTTCCCAAAATTGTGCTTTTGATTGACTGAAAAAATTTCCATATTGTTGAAGGCATTTTCAAGATACCAGCTGTAAGCGAGCCAGAGCCTTTATCACTTCCAGGATAGACATATGTCTGTGACTAACCCTCATCATCTGACTGAGAACATGAGCTTTGGAATCAGACTCTAGTTAAGAGTGGTCTAACCCCTGAAGCAGTGGACAGATCAAACCTGCAGGCCCTGGGGTGAACTGCAAATCTAGATTCTTTGTATCACAACAAAGAAACAGGAACATGTTAAATTAACCATGAGGATGTAACAGGCTGTACAGGAAGAGCAACTTACTTTCTTCCACAAATGCAATTCATTTTCCATAACAAATGTGTTGCAGTCTGAGAAAAAGAAGGAGGAAAACTAAGGAAGGATGAGCATAAATTTGGAAAAGAGCCTAAAACTGGGCTTGCTGTTACAGGCCTGTAATCCAAGTATTCTGGAGGTTGAAGCAGGAGGACTGCTGCTATTTCAAGGCTATACTGAGCTACATAATGAGTTTAAGACTAAACAACAACAACAACAACAAAATAATAGTAATAATTCTATTTTTTAAAAAAGTAATGATACTAGCAGTTTGGCTTTGTGTTCAAGACACCTGAGAAAAACAATTTAAAAGAAGAAAGACTTATTATGGATCATGGTTTCAGTCCATGACAGACACACTCCAGTCGGACTCCATTGTTTCTATGCCTGTCATGAGAGAGAAATCTCTTGAGGGAAGAGTATGGCGAGGAAAGCTCCTTCTGTCAGGGGAGTTAGTAAGCAGAAGGAGGCCACTGAGACAAGATATGTCCCCCAAAGTCGTGTACTCGTATCCTACACTCTCAAAGTAGGCCCTTCCTCTGCAAAACTCATTCAGCCTCAAACTTATGAAAGAATTAATCTGTGGATGAGTGCAGTATCTTCATCTGGCTTTTCATACACTTTAGATAGAAACAAGACAGAGCCATATCACTGACACTGAAGAACTACATTCTGCAAACCAGTTGAGCCAGTGGCCTGATTCCAGAAACAAAGTTTCATTGGGATTTGCCCTGCCTGGACATCATGCCTTAATTTATAGATACTTTTGAACTACAACAGTAGAGTGCAGTCATTGCAGAAGAGATCATATGTCTTGCAAAACATCACATTTTTATATTCACCTCTTATCTGAGCAGACTTGTTAGTGCTGTATAAATCTTCCTTGTATCCTGATTTGAATAAACCAAGAATTATAAACAAAGAGATGATTGGAAACATATGAGGACTGTATATGAAGATATTAAAATTGTTGTTCTAAGATACATATTATATATAATATATATGATTTTTTAGCATATAAATACATAAGGATTCAAAAAAAACTAGTATTTCAAGCCTTAGTGGGCAATTTGGTCAGGCAGACTCATGTTTGGATTTAGTAAACTTGATGCAAACGCCAATTGCTGTTTGTTCCCATAGTGGGAAGCATTCAACACAATATAAAGCTTTCTAAAACTGTACTGAATTAACAGATGTACAAAGAGAAGTGATAGTACAACCACCTTCGGGAACACGCTGTCAAGTATTGTGTAAAACTGATCTGAATAACCGTAAAGATTTTTGTTTTACTCTGTACAGGGAGATGTATAATATTCATCACTCCTTCATTATCAGAATTTGGAACATATTTAAGAAACACATTAATGAGTAGTAGATTAATCTGATGTCATGTCTGCATGTCCTTGTGTGTCATGGCGCTGAGCTTTTGAGGGGAACTGAAAGATTTGTCATTGGAGGCCAGAAAATAAATTTTTCTTGATTCATACTTTTGCCTTTGCAGAAGGAATATAACTTTCAATTCTACATAGAAATTATAATTTAGGGTACCAAAAGAGATAAAATAACACCCTCGAGGCTGTCATTCTCACAGATTATAGATTTTAAATTTTACAACGAAACAAAAATCAACTACCCAAGGAGTCTGAAATGTAAATAATTAAATAACAGTGGGTAGAATGCATTTCACACCCACCACTTCACCCCGCCTTACCACCCAGGCTTGATCCAAGAACAGCGCCAGAAAGGAACTCTGCAGGGTTTGAGGAAGTAAAAAGTTTTCACAGAAACGTATGTATGGCCAGAGAAACTGAAATGGGAGTTTTAGAAGCTAGACACTGTGGCAAGTCTCCTGGACAGTTCTGCTTTTTTGTCTTTCCTTTTTTTTTTTTTTTTTTAATTTTTATGTTACTGTACTTCCTCTAATCCCTACAATGAGTGTGCACATGATGAGGTAGATGTACTAGGACATGAATTAATAGAGCTCTGAGGGCACTTAGTCTTCCCAGGAGGAGGAAGTGGGCAGATGAACCCCCAGGAGCAGGAGCCTTACGCAGACCCTGGAAAAGAGAAAGCTGGAGAAGGTCTTTTCTGTGTTTATGAGTGATGCAGTTTCCAGGCTGAGTAGTGTCCTGTGAGAGATAAATCTCAAAGGACATGGCAGAATATTTGAGAACTGAATTGTGATGTAAGTCACTTTAAGAAACCCAGACAGACACCAGAGTGGAACACACATGGGACAGGCTGAAACTGCCATCAAGGTGTTGAAAACTCACTGAATTTGTGCTCTGAACTTTAACATTCTGATTATCTGGTAAAACAGCAACAGCAAACAACACAAATCAGCATTCTCTGAAAAAAATTAGTGGGCCCAAAGTCTCAAAATGTAATATAAAATACCTTGAATCTGATTCAATTTTAGTCAATGTGCACAATTACGAAGAATCAAAAATGCTTTGACCCAGTTCTCAAATGAAGCGACAATCATCCGTCATTGGAGACCATCCTTGAGATGATTCATATGTTAAAATTATGAGGCTTTAATAACCATATTATTCCCATATTCTGCAAGGTAAGCATAACATTGTTGAAGACAATGAAAAGATAGAACTTCTGAGCTATCCGTACATATTTATATACATATGCACATATGTGCTATCCGTACATATATATATACATATGTACATTTTTTTATCTTTTTAGTCTTCAGAAACAGGGTCTTGCGTTGTAATTCAGGCTGGCTATGAACTCACTTTGTAGCCCAGGCTAGACCTGAACTCAAGGCGATCCTCCTGTCTCTACCTCTGGAGTGCTGGGATTGCATGCATGAGTCACCACGCCTGGCATAACCTGATATGTGGTTATCGGGGATCAAACTCAGTACCTTGCACTTGTTGGCAGGTGCTGAAAACACTGAACTTAATATCCGGCCCATGTATGATGTTTTAACATATATGTATTTTAAAATAGTAAACTTTAGAGCTGGAAAAAAAATAAAAAACAAAACACCATTCATTAGATGGGCCCACCCAATAATAGAATAGAGATGAAAGAGAGGGAGGTTAGTGGCTTTTGTGGATAAGGGGGTAGGAGGTCGTGGGGAGGAAAAGAGAATGGGAAAAAAAGAAAAAGCAAGTTACATCATGTACATGTACAAATTCCTTATGATTAATGCTATCATTATGTAGATCTAAAGTGCAGCAATAAAATTAAAAGTAAAAAAAGATGAATTAAAATCATGTAATTTTAAAGAGACAATAATACCGAGTAGTCTTATCATCTGTGAAACACTTTGAAGCCATATACAGCATTCATATCATTGGCATATCTAAGGAAAGGTGAAAGAGATTTCCTTCAGAGTATATTTGAAAATAACAGTTTAAAACTTCACAAAGTTAGAAAGTTGTAAATTTTTTCCTTGAACCATAAATATAATAGATCGAAAGAAATTTTCACCCAGGCACACATCCTTATCAACTTCTAGAAAAAGAAAGATAATTCTTTCTCTTCTTAAAGAAGCCAGAGAAAACTGGCACAGTATAGATCTAAGGAAACATTTCAGATGCCTGCACATTTCACACCAGCCGTCAAGTGGCTAAATGGACTAGTTCTTAGAAAAATGCAAAACCAAATCTCCTTCAGGAAGAGAGAACTTCAGGTGTCTCTCATCATTAAGGAAATGGAATTCGCACTGTAAAACCAAAACAGAAAACTGCAGAGAACTGCTCTGACAAGTTCTACCAAACATTTATGGAAGAAGTACTACCACATCTACATAGTCTTTTCCAAAATACAGAAGAAGAGGGAGCATTCAACAGCTCTGAATTAAAAAAAAAACAAAATCAAGCAGTAACATTCACTGCTGCTCAGAGTACACGCCAGGAGGATACTGAATGAGCTGTGTCAAGCCAGGAGCATGCTCCAAACTGTGCTCTTCCTGAGCCCTTGGAGAAGCCAGGGGAAGACTAGGGTCAGGACAGTGGCTCTCATCATCCTTCAGAGCCAGACTAATCTCTCACATAAATTCCATATAACTTTATGTGCATTTATTATTATGTTGAGACTAATTTATTTCCAACAGAAAAGCTAGAAAGGATGCTGAATCCATCCACTGCTCAAAAAATCCAAAGTTTAAGAAGCAATTAGGGCGCCGGGTTTGGAGTTTGCTTGTCTCCAGGCCCACGCCGGAGGAGCGCCCAGGGACTGAGGTTAGCAGCGGGCGGCTCGGGAAACGGCGACTGCAGCACCGAGTCTGCGTCACTGAATCTGCGCCCGGTTTGGAGCTTACTTGTCTCCAGGCCCACGCCGGAAGAGCGCCCAGGGACTGAGGTTGGCAGCGGGCGGCTCGGGAAGCAGTGACTGCGGCACCGAGTCTGCGTCACTGAATCTGCGCCGGGTCTGGAGCTTGTCTCCAGGCCCACGCCGGAAGAGCGCCCAGGGACTGAGGTTAGCAGCGGGCAGCTTGGGAAACGGCGACTGTGCCACTGAATCTGCACCGGGTTTGGAGTTTACCTGTCTCCAGGCCCACGCCGGAAGAGCGCCCAGGGACTGACTTTAGCAGCGGG